>JAGVSP010001171.1:0-105639 GCA_022494985.1 Micrasema minimum
AATAAAAGTTTCAAAGCAAAGCATTGTACAACATTACAGAAAATTTAAACACTCCGAAAAAAACACTCGTTTATCGCTTCGGATCGAAAACATTCTGCAAGTAATATTGTTTAGCTCCAAAAATTGATCTCTACATTTTATTACATTTATTTTGCTCTACTCATACACTGACAAATTTGTTGGTATTTTAAAAATTGATTTGATAAAATAGATTTCCATGATTCATAGCGACCATCTATGTGTTTTTAAATTAGCGACCAACGAGGTGTTAAATCGAATACATTCGTTACCAATACAATATAAAAATACGTGTTTTCATACATATTATGCTACCATTATGATTAGCGGGAACACAAAACAGTTTATTTTATAAAGGACTAAAGGAATACGAAAAATTGCCAGATGAAGTTAAATGTGCGAAGAGTTTAAATTTAGTTAAAAAAATGTGTAAAATATATGTTTTAAATAAGTATAGTGTAGTGTAAAATCAAAATAAGTAGTTTATAGTCAAATGTTTAGAAATAATGATATTATAATTACTTGCTGTATCAAATTGTTTTTTATAGCTAAATAAAAAAGATACAATACAATACAATACCAATAAATAACTTATATATATTTATTAAAAGCATACCAAAAATGCAAATGATTTGGTCGTTTCAAAAGCTACATGACGCTTTACGTTTTTGTTAACATTTTTACTACATGTTTCCAGATAGATTGTAAAATACGATGTCGTGATGTCGTGAATAAGACTTACTAGTACGATGTACTGTTGAATAAAATTTATATTATTTATTTCATCAACTTCCACTAATGGTGATGCTCGCTGGGTTACTCCCCCGCACACAAGCGAACTCTTTAGTTACCGGTTGTGTGTCGTTACGTCATATTTTGTACGACAAAAAAATACGCACGAGTACCAAGAACACAGAGCCAAATAAACAATGTAGCTAAAAAAACGAAGAACTACGCTGGATACAGGATGTTTTTCTTTAAACGCTTAAATTTTTATTTATTGACGAACTAACGAAATTTACATAGTTTTCGTTCTAGTAATTTAGGAATTAAAGAAAATATAAACCAGAGATTCCTGAGAACCAAAAAGTCTCATCTTCATGATTTTCAATTTTTCAAGTGATACATTTTAGTCATTTTTAGTCGCTGTTTGCTATTATTCTCGAACTCATTACACTATATTACAATAGTGTCAAGTAACATTATTCGGAGAACTTTGCAGAACTTTGGAGAAGAAACGCAGGAAAATGTAGTGAAATAAACATTTTCCAGGGAACTACCAAAATCTAGTGAAAATAATTAGGGAACTCTTCAAGGAACTTCGGAGCACAGGAAAATCTAAAGAAAATAAACATTTTTCAGGGAACTTTCAAACACAGGAAAATCTGGTGGAAATAACATTATTAAGAGAACTTCGCAACACAGGTAAATTTAGTGAACAAAATACAAAGGTTATAGGGAATATTTTTATAATTGCGTATTTATATCTGAACGCGCAATTAATAATAATTTACGTTCGTCAATTAATACTGTAAATACATAAGACCTTCAGTTTAATTTAGTATTTTTGTAAAACCAAGCCTTCATTATATAAAACTGAGGAAAATGAATCATTTCATGTGTTAAAATAAAAAAGTTGAATTAAATTGTACGTAGGTAAGTACCTACTCTTTACATGTGATTTCTTGCGTACTAATACAAGTGAAGTACAAAATATTATGCTCGCAGAGTGTGGAAGAAAATAACGGTCTTAATCATTTTTGTGTTCTAAATCTGCTCATATTTCACCCTATTAATATCACTTCTCTTACCACCCAATAAAATAAAAACGAATTTAAAATAAAACACCCATACTGTATACCTAAGAAGTCCACTAATTTTTCAATTAAAACCTTTAATTTGTATTGCTCGCTATCAATGAAAACTAGGCCTCGTACATTTAGAATAATTTGAACGAAAAACATTTGTGTCAATGCGAAAATAGATTAAATTCTTTAGGTAGAACAACAAGAAAATTACTACTTAATGCGCTGACAAAAATAATCACTTTTTCCGGTAGCAATTTTAATAAGCAATAATTTCTTCAATACAAAACTACAATAACCTTTTTAGGCATAATACCCTAGTAAAATTAATTACTGTTAAATGCTAGAACTACGATAAAGAATTATTTCCGTTACGGCAATTTTCATTTCTGTCACTGCGAAACCAGTATTGATTAGTTATATTTATCTTATTTTCTTGTTATTTTATTATCTTAGAACACCACCATGTGTAACTGAACTGAAATAAAAAAATATCGATCTATAACTAAAAAAAATGCATATATTTGCATTAAATAATTTTTTTTAATACTATTCTTCAACGGGAACAATAATTTGAATCCTTCAGGTGAAACAACGATATTCATAATTATTATTCTTCAACGCATGGCTGATTAGAATTAGTGTACCTACAACAGAATTCACCATTGTTTTGTTGACGCCCAGTTGCGTTTTAACTTGTTTACATTCGAAATTTAAATCGCACATATTCAACGTTTTTTGTTTACTCACAAAATGTACTATAAAATAGGATATAAGTCAAACTAATTTTCCCATTTTTGTGGTAATTGTTTTGATTCTCATACCTGCAAAAATTTATCGTTGGTGTTTAGGCAATTTGCAACACACCTGTGTTTGAGAGCGATTTCATTAAATAAAGTCTTGTTTTGTATACCGCGTATGTAGGCATGTTAGTTTTCTCATAATTGATTTAGTAATAAAAATAGATTTAGCGATTATTTCCAAAATACAAACATGCTAAAAATGATCTAATTCATTGTAAAATATTGCTTGGCAGGTGAAGCCAAAAAAGCGGCAAAAACCTCCAAACTTTAAACCATGTTTTTTTGTTGTTGATGCTTTAAGGTTGTTTACGGAGCGTCCGATACAAATAAGGCAAAAACGGATCGTAAGTTCTATATTTTTGCGTCGTAATTATTGAGTAATTCAAGTTTTTTTACCTGTGGGCGCGAAAACAATCAAGAGGGAACAGGAGACAAGAACGGCGGAGGAGATCATTTTGTCACACGCGACGATAGCACTCGATAGTCGGAAGAGAACTGTGAGCAACTTATACATAGTTTGTTTGAAGCGTCAGATCTGGGTTGGCGTTCCCAGCCCTCCCCTCCTCATCCCGCACCACCCGACCTCCCCACTCACCTACGCGGCAGTTGAGCAACTTATCCATCTATACTTTCATTTTCATCTGCGAGTATAGGTTTCTGGTATTAATTATTTCTATGTATGTGTACGCGAAGGTTTGCTTTGAATTTAAAAACGTACGGCCACAAAAACCTTAAGACAATAAATACTTGGTAAATATAATTTAAAATCTCTTTATGAGGCCATCTGTAAGTAACATTTTTTTGGATAATTAAATATTATATAAATAAAATTGTACTTTAACAATCTTAAATATCTATTGTTGTTGGCCTCGTTTAAACAAGTAGACCCATTGAGCAATCTCCGTTCGACAATCCACGGTGAAAACACATGACCCCATGCATTTTTCTTTGATTTTATCTTGCATTTTGTTTGTAAAGTACTTGTAAACTCGGAAAAATATGCCGGGTTTTATTTGTTTTCATTATAAACATTTTTTTATTGGTAATTGCTCAAACCGTTAACCCATCTGAACTAGGCCAAATTCACCAAAAGTCACAAAAAAACACAATTTTGTTAGGAGGATGAAAAACGTACAAATGTCTAATCAGCCTTGCAGATTTTCACATAAAAAGACACCGTTTTTATCAATGATATTAAGTGTACATTTAATATCATTGGTTTTTATTATGGTGCATAGAATAATAGTAACGCGCACTTTATACGTGATACAGAGGTGTACATTTTCTTGTCCAGTTTGCACACTGTCCCGTGAAATACAAAAACTGGATGAAATATTTAATCGTCGTATGGCTGACTTGACAGTTAGTGTTTTTTATGTAAAAGCTTAGGTTGATATTGATAATATCGAATGCTTTTCAAAACTTTATTAATAATTTCCTGTGTGCAAGTTTTTTGACAGACTGTATAGTTTTCTGAACAAGAACGCGTACAGTTTTCAGTCCCGTGCAAAGTGCGCATAATATATTTTTACACAAAAAAAAAAACAAAATTGCATTCGAAAACAGAAATACTAAAAATAACACGATACGCGTTTTGAAAATATTTTTCAGCCGAATAAATTTTAAATCACACATGCATTTTTAATCGTTCATAAATTCATATATAATACACATCTTCTCTAATATTTTAAATTAATTAATCTCCAGTTACCATCTGCGATATTTGGAAACGATAGTCATTTAACGGTAAATTCAATTTCCTATTAGTTTGATAATAGTTAGTGAGTCTAAATTCTAAATACATATTTTATTAACATTGACCAACTAACTATAACTGGTTTCTTTGCTTTCGCGACATCTTCAAACTGGATTGTGGATTGCGATATGAGAGTCACGAAACTAGTTGTCTGTTTACATCTACAGAATCGGATTATTGTATCAATCCGTTGATAGTTAACTTGTTTAATCTATGAGAGAGATAAAGAAACTGATTGGGTTTTGAAATGCAATCTCTCAGACGAATGTGTGGTAAAACTATGGTGAACTAATGTCGAAATCAGAGCAGAATGCAAGGCTGAGATATAGATACAGCACTATCGACTAAATTAAGAAAGGCCTTTTACGTAGTTTGGTCATGTGTAGCAAATGTAGATAAAAGAACGGCTAAAAGAATTTATGATAGTCGAGAAAGGACGAGAAAGACATGTTTATGATTTTTTTAGAGGCCATAGTGCATATTTTGAACGTGATGAAATAATTCGCAAAACCCTACGTGATTTACCTTTGCAATACTTAAAACAGAAATGCTCTGATTGGTTCGGCAACTTCCAGCTTCTAGTAAATGCTATGGCGCAGTACCTACCCAGTCGCACGACGCACCCCCGCCGCGAGGAAAACACCGGATATCGCATCTATGGCGCGAAATTTAGCAAGCTGGTGAAAATTAGTAATGACTGGCAGAAACCACTGTTTAATCGACGACACATCAGCTGCTCAGCGTGCAGCGATGGATGGTCTGGGGATAAGTCCCCAGATCTGGAGAATACCAACTTTCAAAAGAAAGAAAGGGAGTTTTTAGGAAAAAGGCCTAAAATCTGGGGAATTTCGAGGGCCTGGGAATCGATTCTACTAAGGTTTAAGACATTTTTAGCGATTCTGATAACTGTCACTCAACGTCACTGTCAAAAATCGGAATAGGATTTTTGGCTTCAAAGTAGAGTAGAATCTTGGGTAGAATCTCTCAAGGCATTTCACAAGGGGGGGGGGGGGGGGGGGGGGCATTTCCACAAGACATTAAAAAATCAATATTTTTGGAGAAGCAAATTCGTCGAATAGTAAGGTTAGAGATAAACGATTTGACAGACGATTTGTCAGTTCGGCGAGAAATGGGCGTCTAGTGACGTTTGGTTTTGCGACCGGAATCGCAGGGCAGTCGTGTTGGCCTCCCTTATCTCGATCCTTCAATTCTAAGTTCGTTGTAATTCTATTTTTACTTACTTTTAATAAACCAATGAAGTAAAGAGTTTTCATTTTAAAACACACACTCATCCTTCCAATATAAGATCCTACAGAAGCAATCAAGTAAATATCCCTATCTGAATCCACCACAGTACCATAAATATGCTTTCAAAGAATCACCTCTATAATAAGTTTTTTGAACATCCCTGGAAAATCGTTATTTTCTATCGTCTACAAATTATTCATTCTCCATGAAAAGTTTTCTTTTTTAACGATTCGTCAGCCAATTAAGGACATCCTTTTTTTATCAAGATTACGAATAAATTAATGGTACCTACTCATTGTGTAGTGGTAGCGCGTTGGGCTGCCAGGCGTGAGGCCGCAGGGCTGATTCCAGATTGGAGTCAATATGAAATATATAAAATTATGAACAATGATTTTAAAATCGGAAATATAAGATACTTGGCGCTGAAGCTATCTCAGTAAGACTTATCATCTTGCTTTTATGAACATCTAACCACACATCTGATTTTGTAGGTACCTACATACATACTATTGTATTCGTCCTTGTAAATATATACAAGAACATGTCACATTCTTAACATCCTTACCTAATCACTGCATATGAAATGCACATCCTCGACTCAAGGTTTGTCCATATGCCAATCTGCATACGGGCTTTTGAGCAAAAAACAGCCCAGATATTTAAACAAATCATTTTAAATGATAACAAGAAATTGTATAGGTAAAATCTGAGTAATATTAATTATTTTGTTACACGGTCTTCATCATTGCTATAGACAATATTTTGATTATGTACAAAAACTTGCACATTAATCTAGATTAATTACCCAAGACGGTTACAAATCACCTTTCACAGTATACTAACCCATGACTGATAAAATACTACTACATTTCCTTTATCCGCACCTAATGGTGCATAGGGAACTGCATTGGTTAGTAGAGACCAAAATAAATGCATTTTTCATATTGCAAAGAATAATTATTATAAAAATTGAATATTGCACATTTGAGTTAACATCTGAGACCGCGATAATATGTTTTTTTATGAAACTAGGTACTTACATAATATATTTATGGTAATTAATTACATAAAAACAAATATTAGCCCAACCAAATCGATGTTTGCGTTGTGGATTTATCAAGTATCTTGGGTTTGATTCTCATTTCTGTTATTTTCCTCTCTCTCTTTCACATATTTTATAATTTAATTGAATTTTACTTATTTTTGAGCAAAAAA
The DNA here is from genome assembly GCA_022494985.1 of Micrasema minimum. NCBI lineage: Eukaryota > Metazoa > Arthropoda > Insecta > Trichoptera > Brachycentridae > Micrasema > Micrasema minimum. Next base: position 6,846 of record JAGVSP010001171.1, read on the forward strand.
AATAATACATTCATAGTAAAACATAGAAACATAAAAATACAATTTGTGACAATGAGAGAAAAAACCCACTAAGCATAGCCTGTGCGTGTTTACATTTGTTTACATTTTTATATATCTAATTGGTTCTATAGTAGGTCCCACTTAGTCCAAAATTTAAAATTGTGAATATGACTAGTAATACCCTATAGCCAAATATTTATTTTTTATTTATTTTGTGATCTGTATCTTAAAAGCTCATGTTTATATTTTTTATGTTTCTAAATCCCCAAACTCGCCATAATAACTACTGTAACCTAATTTATGTACCTACTGTGTTTTTTACTCAAGTTCTTACTCAAATGAATACATTGTATTAACTTATCTTTTAAATTATTCAATCAGTAAACTTGTTTATTACTAAGGCATCAATAATGATTATGGCATTATATTATAAGTAGGTAGTACAATACGAAAAAGAAAAGGAAAATCTATATTATTATTGCTCCAATGTATGCTTTTAAAAATAGTATGAATTTTTTCTGCTAGATGTCGTTAATGAAATATAAAAGGTTTTGATGTTTACGCTACTTATCAATAGATATCGCTAGTCTAGCACTTTTTAAAGACTCTTTCGTAAAATTAATTTTAAGTAATCAAGAATATATCTAATTTAATAGATATTTATTTTATATTAATATTTGTTATTTATTGTTTAAATTTATTTTATATTAATATATTAATATTTGGACAGTAAGACAATAAAATAAATCTTCGTAATCTTTATACCATATCCGCTCCCTATGTGAAGCATATGGATTCAACAAACTGCCTCCAAGCCAAGCGATCGGCCCCCAGTTTCCTCCCAAGTCAGGTCTACGTCCCGCAGCTCTGACGTAATCGTATTGTCAACAGTGGACGTCCAGGACGCCGAGAACCTGATGCCTTGTAAAATAGGCAAGCATGGTTAAAGCTCTCGGGAGGCATACGTAGTATATAGCCTAGCCAGCCGAAAAGCCTTCGCCGAATGACAGTAGATATCAAGGGTTGGTGCGTCTATTGCTTCACCTCTGAGTTCCTTACAAAGTTAAACCACCGCACACCTAATATTCTTCCAAGACACATATTCTCAAAACTCAGAAGCCTCCTACTATGTCCCTGGTTAGGTGTCATAATTCCCAGCCAAGGATGAGAACAGGTGTGATGGAGGCGTTATAAAGGCAGAATTTTGTTTTAACTAAGTAAACACCCCATCTCTAGACGGCTTTCACACTATTGAATGCGGCGCCCGCTGCCACAAGCCGCACTCCCAGTTATTTTTTAAATCTGCCGTTTTCTGTCATATACGATTAGGATTGATGTTTTGTCATTTCTGAATGTTAATTTTTCAAAGCAATTTACATTGTTTTTATCTTAAATTTAACATATTTATTTATCGATGATTTACTTATTCATGATTTGTCATTTCTCAGTGCTAAATGTTTAAAGCAATTTACATTTAATTTATTTTGAATTTAACTTATTTATTTTTAATTTTATTTATTCATCTAAACTCAAATTTATATGGCAATTTTAATTTATTGATTTCAAATTTTATGTATTTATTATAAATTTAAAATTTTACAGCAATTGACATTTTAATTATTTTAAATTTACTTATTTATTTTAAATTAAAATTTTTATAGCAATCCACATTTTATTTATTTTCAATTTAACTTATGCATTTTAAACATTACTTGTTTATTTTTAATTAAAATTTTAAAATCAATTTATTTTAAATTTCACTTATCTATTTTAGATTTAAATTTTTGAAGCAATTTATGTTTAATTTATTTTGGATTTTACTTATTTATTTTTAATTAAAATTTTTATAGCATTTCACGTTTTATTTATTTTAAATTTCACAAATATTGAATATATGTTATACCAGAATGTGTTGTTACCTATTTTTTAAATATTTTTTTTCTTATTATTTACAATATTTGAATTATGTAATGTAAAAGCCTTTTGGGCGTGGATATTATTAAAATAAAATAAATAAAATAAAATAAAATACTATCCCAGGTATTTAAAGTTCTCGACCCTTTCGATGACTTGTCCCGATGAAGTCATAGGGATACGGCCATCTTGACACGAGCTGTTATACATGACATGGGACTTACCAGTGTTGCAGCCATGCACGTGGAGTGCCAATGTAGCCTATCAACAACAACTATCCACGAGACATACAAAAGGTTTTATTTTTGCAAATGATATAACTTACATAAGCACGCCTGACGCATTTTCGCAAATGTGATTCTGATAAGGCGCTTAATTAATTGATCCGAGATAGATATATTATTTATATGATGATGATAAATATAATCACATCGATACGGAGATAGGTACATGAAGAGTTATCACTGTATGCTACTAAAAACATTAAAACATATTTTATATGGACAAACTTATTCACTGTATTTTTTTATTACCGTACCTGCACTGATTTTAAGCAACTAATTTAATAGGACCTATGTAGGTCTTAGCGATTCGGATCGTATTTCTGGGTACCCAGTACCCACCGTTCCTCGCTAGGAGTACCTATGTGCGTATATGCGTAAGTGTTTATATTAGGACATACGTAAAAAAATTGGTATATTATACTACTTTAAGAACACATAAATAAATAAAGCAGACAACATGGATATGAACACAAACATAGCTCGATAAGTTGGATAGCATTATTCACTTTTTGTAGGAATTAGAATTTAAGATATACTCAGGGGTACTTTTTGCGATAAGTCTCAAGAAAAAACAAGAAAATAATTTTGATGTAACCAAAATATCTGCAAAAAAATGTTTTCAAGGAAATGTTTTCTAAAAAATAAATTTGAAGCACTCGTTTTATGTATAGAAAGGCTGTATTTTAAATACATTGTTTATTTAACTACATACATATAAATAACACATTAAAATTAAAAATACTATTTCTTAATTATAAATAAATATTTTTTTTTAAATTACAAATAAAAATCGCTTATAAAAATCGATTCATAAGAATAATTTGTTATTACTTGCCTCTCAACATTTAATCTTACAGTATATAAACCATAAATAAATTTAAAATCCTAAATTAACTCTAATTATGCCTTTAATCTCGTTTGAAAATAATTAGTTGTCTATTAGATATAAATAAAAATTATACTTTGAACAAAATTCGAAAACTATTTCAAAACTCTTCTATGTTAGTAGCTAGTCCTTTCCGTATCTCGTAGGTGAACATTTTATATCAAATTATAATCCATTCACTAAATCCATTTATTAAATCACATATTTTTTCACTATTTATATGGGAAAAAAAACTGCTGACAATTTTTTTTCTCACTACAGGTCCATTTAATAAAGATGAATGGGGATAGATATGGCTGGGCCAATTGAGGTGGAGCAGGTGGAGCAGTATCATAAATTTTAGAAACATTTTAGCGAGAATTATCAGTGGGAAAGAAAGGATAACTAAAAAGTTAGTCTAAGCTATGGCCCAAGAATTTCTAAAAAAACAATAATTTGACTCCAGATTTAATAAACCACTATGGACCGGTTTCACTAAGAAAATTTTTGTTAAAGTCAAGGCTAGATTCAAATAAAAGTTCTTTTTGCAACCAATTTCGACATAAAAGGAACTATTATTTGAATTTAGCCCTGACTTTAACTTTGTTTTTTTTTTCGTGCAACCGGGCCTAAACCATCTAATGTTATTCTTATATCACAATATCCGCTTTTCGTGGATAATAAATTAAACAATGACCAAAAACGGTTCATTAGGACATCATCAAAACGGAGAGTTAGAAAAATCGAAGAAGAGGTAAAATGAGTGCTGCCATCAGCCAAACCGCTGGTCTGGACAAATGCGCCAAATTACACAAGTCCTTATTATCACAAACGTTGCATTTTTTGGTGTTCTGGCCGGCAAAGGCATCGCAAAGTTTGTTATTATTTAATTCCGGTATCGTCAATTGACATCCTCGTTTTGTCTTATCTTTGCCTCCATCTGAAAAATACATTTTGACAAATTAGTGCTGTTTTTTATACCATCACCCGATAATCATCTGGCCTTCCCACATACACGTGCTAAGCATTTAATTATGTATTTCATTGGCTTTTAAAGGCTTTAACTTATTTGTTGAAGTATTATTAGTGTAGACTTTTTTTTTAATAAGCTATTTAAGCCTGCACGAGTACTTGAAAGCTAATTCGACTTTCCACAATTTTTTCCTTTGGTACCTTATTATTTTTAAAAGAAAGATTAGCCTAGAATTATTTTCATTTAATACGTACCGTTATAAACGACCTTCATGCATTTGAATTTAACATCAACTTGAGCTAGTTTCCTTCCAAAAAATCTTGGATAGCTATATTTCGATACTTCGATTACTTCAGGGTTATTTGCAGCATTTGATGGTGGACCTGGTTGTGGTGTGACGATTGGTGCTGCTGTACTTGACGGAACTGTTGGTGTTGCTGTACTTGGCGGAACTGTTGGTGTTGCTGTACTTGACGGAACTGTTGGTGTTGCTGTACTTGGTGGAATTGTTGGTGTTGCTGTACTTGGCGGAACTGTTGGTGTTGCTGTACTTGACGGAACTGTTGGTGTTGCTGTACTTGGTGGAATTGTTGGTGTTACTGTACTTGGCGGAACGGTTGGTGTTGCTGTACTTGGTGGAATTGTTGGTGTTACTGTACTTGGCGGAATTGTTGGTGTTACTGTAATTGGCGGAACGGTTGGTGTTGCTGTACTTGGTGGAATTGTTGGTGTTACTGTACTTGGCGGAACGGTTGGTGTTACTGTACTTGGCCGAATTGTTGGTGTTACTGTAATTGGCGGAACGGTTGGTGTTACTGTACTTGGCCGAATTGTTGGTGTTACTGTAATTGGCGGAACGGTTGGTGTTACTGTACTTGGCGGAACGGTTGGTGTTACTGTACTTGGCCGAATTGTTGGTGTTACTGTAATTGGCGGAACGGTTGGTGTTACTGTACTTGGCCGAATTGTTGGTGTTACTGTAATTGGCGGAACGGTTGGTGTTGCTGTACTTGGTGGAATTGTTGGTGTTTGTGTAATTGGCGGAACGGTTGGTGTTACTGTACTTGGCGGAACGGTTGGTGTTACTGTACTTGGCGGAATTGTTGGTGTTACTGTAATTGGCGGAACGGTTGGTGTTGCTGTACTTGGTGGAATTGTTGGTGTTGCTGTACTTGGCGGAACTGTTGGTGTTGCTGTACTTGGCGGAACGGTTGATGTGACGGTTGTCGGTGGTTCAGTTGGAATAACTATTTTGCATTCTTCCTCCAGAGTGTCACCCGTTACTTTGTCACAATCATCGCAGGAATAGCATTTCAATGTGAATCCTGTAATTGGATATAAAACACGAGTTAATTTATATTATGCAAAGTAACCGAAGCGTATTCAATTATTATATATGTGGTTTTTAACTACATTTAAAACCATTGAATATAATATTTTGTAATTTATATTTTAAGGTATTGTGTTATTTGAACAACGAACTACATAAAAAAATTACAATGTAAATTTAGGAGTACACTCACATGCATACAGAGTAGTAGTACACTCACATACAGAGTAGTACACTCACATACATACAGAGTAGTAGTACACTCACATACAGAGTAGTACACTCACATACATACAGAGTAGTGAGTGTCTTGCGTTGTGTTCTAAATTTGTTAATTGCTAATAAAAGTACTTTTCTTGTATTTTTTAAACTTTTCAGATTGTGTACCACCACGTGATGTAGCGGTGGCGCGTTGGGCTGCCATAAATGAGATCGCGGGGTCGAGTCCCGATGGGGGTCAATATGAAATATTAATTTGAATGTGATTTTCATATTAAAATATTTCATGTGATACCTTGGACTGACGTTGAAGCGTGAGACTGATCATCTCACCTTCGTGTAACAAATTATCAAGATTCACCTAAACACCGTTGGGTGTATGTGGATAAGAGTAGTATTAAGACAACAAAGTATTAAAACAACATTTTGAGTATGTCCAAATACTTGTAGACAAAAACTGGATTTCACCCATTACGGGCTAATAATTACAATTTGACATCTCCACAGAGACGAGACGAGACAGGATATCCATATTCCCTTCCAAATTTCTCGTCTCTGTGGAGATGTCAAATTGTAGTATTAAGTGTTTATATTAAATTTGACTGGCATTAATTAATCTTGTCTTCAGGTAATAAAATCGATCAACACTGCACCAATGCAGTTCCCTATACACCATTAGGTGCGGATAAGGAAAAATAGAAATTAAGTGTTTAGAATTCTATGCTGCCTATCAACATTAATTATAGGTAAAAGTCTTCAATTATGCATTTATCCAAGGGTTTTTTTAAATAATTTATTTTTATTTTTATAATAATAGGGTTCTTCCCGATAGCATGAATATCCTTGAAAAGGTTATAAATATTAAAAATATATTTTTACAATTTCAACGATATAAAACGCAATGATTAAAAATTTGGTTTTCATTTATAAATTTATTTTTTAAAAACACGAAAATACGAATGATTTTTAACGCCCGTTATTGGCTAATGACGTCATACCCGTCGACCGTGAAAGGCGTGAAATTCATTCCGTAGTGAGCGCCTATATTGCTGTGAAGTCACACCGCATGCGAGCCAAATGGAGGATTTTGCGAGCGATTTGAAAAAGCGCTATTTCAAACCGATAAACTAGAAAATTCATATGACATCGTAAAAATTCAAAAAAATTCCCCAGATATTGTAATTTTTCAAACATTTTTTTTAAATAAAAAATCGGGAAGAACCCAATTCAGGTACGAAAAATTACTTTATGCTTTGTAAACTATACGTAGATGTCTAATGCGTGTATACGAGTATAATATAATACATAAACGTAATAAGTTTTCCGTAAAACTTATTTACCTCCGTATCTTAATATCTCCGTTGAAAAACTACCTTTCAAAAACAAATAGGTACGTAAAGATTAGAAAAATAAAAAGGTTGATTGATTGACTTCGACATTATCGGAGTTGCAAAAAAACAGTGAAATCAGTTTTTTGATAGCTAGCGATGGAAAAAGTAAATTTACCGATTTAGACACAGGTAGCAGTGATTATTATATGAATTAATATTTTTCTTTTCAAAACTTGTTTGCTACAGACAAAAAAAAATTATGTACACATTTGTAACTATTATTTTTACTTTTTTTTCTGAATAAATTAAACGGAGATACTGAGGGGAGTAACCTTAGAGGGGTGGGGGGGATGTATATCCTCCTCCCCCCTCACTAAAATGCATAGAGTAGTAGAATAGTAGAATATTTTTCCTCTGTGTGCAGCTGAGAGTCCCCCAGGACTCTATAACAGCTGCGGGTGGATGGTGGGGTTCGTTATCCCCCCCCCCCCTCAGACAAAATAAAGCCTAAATTACACCGATCACATCACTTGTGATACAAAGTCACTCAAGGGAACCATTTGACCAGAAACGAGATAAAATTACTTCATCCGTATCACTTATCACAAATGAGTAGTGGAACAAGAACCTGATGGAACCAGGAGTAGGACCAACAGCAGCACTGGGGGTAACATGATGGGAACTGATAACGCCGCCAAACTAACAACACTATGACATACTGTAGCTTCAGCTCTCCTTTTATTGATTCCATCTCTCTTATCGCCATGTTCCACTATCTCCTCATAGATAATATTTCATTATTCCTCTTGTGATTCTAAAACGCTCAAAAAACAAATGCTCACATTTCAGGATTGATTTGAATAATTTTTTCAGAAAAATATTTTCATGAAATAAATTTAATGCCAAAATACATCTTCAAATTAATCGTTTTTCAGGAGACGCATTTTGGTAGATTATTATTATTATTATTATTATTATTATTATTATTATTATTATTATTATTATTATTATTATTATTATTATTATATAATAGGCAGGCAGCTTTTGCTGGTGCGCCTATATCTCTTGTACTGCTTCTTGTCTGCCTTCTGCATCTAAACGGTTCTTGAACTGGTTGACCGTAGCGGAGTGAACAACTAGGCTTGGCAACTTGTTCCAGTCTGAAACCACCCTACTAGGAAGGAAGTTTTTCTTATTCCGTTGTTTAGTTTAAGATTGGTGCATTTCTTTAACTTATTTTATTTTGGCATTTTAAACAGAGAAGTGTCCTATATTTGAGTGTGAATAGTAATGAATATTTGAAATTTTGCTGCGAAAAATAAAAAATAAAAAATTCTAAAGATTTCTGAAAAAATATTTAAAAACGGAGCATAAACGGAGCATGCTTAAGAGGCTAAATTGGCAGTGCATAATGGAGTTCTGGTACCAACCCTTATGTAAGGTAGAGAAGCATGGAGTTGGAAAAATAAGGATGAAAGTAAATTGAATGCAGTTGAAATGCGATCTCTCAGGCGAATGTGTGGTAAAACTATGTGTGATAGGTGCACTAATGTTGAAATTAGAGCAGAATGCAAGGCTGAGATAAGCATAATCTTTTCTTCTTTTACGTTGGTTCGGTCATGTAGAGCGAACGGGTGATGAAAGAACGGCTAAAAAAAATATATGATGCGACTTTAATGATGCGTATTGTTCCATGAGTGGGGCATATGCATAGCAAAATTTGTCTCTAAGCTAAGTTCCCATGCTTTTTCCTGAGTCAGGTCCACGTCCCATAGCTCGGGTGTAAATAGTCAACAAATTTTCATCAGATGAAGTCCAGGACGCAGGAAAGCTGGTGGCTTGTAAAAAAGGCAAGAATGTTTAATCTAGGAAAGCATTCAGAGAATATCGTAAGTTTGACATTGTAAAAAACTGCATTGTACAGAGGTGAGACATAGAACGCAGTAATCATTGGTGTCAAAAATTAATTTAAAGTAGTAATTAAATAAAATTAATAATTTTAAAAGTCGGAATAATCGGCGTGTGTGCATGAGAAGATGTATGAATGTAGTGGTATGGCGTTCTATCCTCTCTCCCTATCCTTACGGGGAAACGGCGTGATGGTTAGTTAATTAGTTCAAATTATCTATTACTAAAATAACTACAAAAATAATGTCTTTCTACTCATATTTGTTATAATTTGTGTTCATTGATAGGTATAATAAAAAAACTGCGATGAAACTGACATAAAAGATCTCAAACCATAACTAGGTACAATGAAAATATTTCAATCAGTCTTAAGAGTCTTAATTCTCTTTAAATATGATAAAAAAATGGGTTTAGTAAACATTGCGAATTGTTATTTTAATCTATTTCTTCCGTTATTATTGTTATCGATCGCTCCACTTCGAAAGGGACACTTAAAATAAGTTTCTAGTAATAGTGCGTAGAGCTTACGTAATTACATTTTACTTGCTAAAATACAAGGATGTGAAAAAACATTTAACTTTTCAACAATTATTTATAATCATAGTTCCATTATACATTGTACCTGCTGTTAATACGGTGCGGCGCGCGGCGGCGGTGTTTGCATGTTTAAAAAAGTCCATTTAGCGGACTTTGCTTATTTGTTCAATAACAAGTAAAAAACTTTCATTGATTTTTTACTACATATCAACACTTATTTAGGTGTGTAAATAAATTGAGTATTGAGTACCTAAATAACCAAAAATAAAAAGATTTTCAACATGTGTCGATTTTCAGGAATATCTAGGGGCGCGTACATAAATTTTATTTTTACAACATTTGCTAGAGATTTTATAACTTATTACTATTATAACATCAAAACTATTGTGGTTCCTGTAATTTTTTTGAAGTTATACTTCTTTGCGCCCGTTAGACACTTTGGGGTGGGATGTTGGTCGAGAAACCGCGTCACGCTGATTTTTAAGAGAAAATGGCGCTTAAGAGAAATGGCGCCACAGTCACTGATGCTTGTATTGGTCTGACTTTGACAGTTGTCATTTCTTTTGTTTATTTACTTCTTACGCGTCATTTTAGCGAATTATCTTTTTAGAAAATACGCTATTGCAATGGCTTCGGTTTTTTTTCTCCATGACTTAAAGATGAAAGAATGATTATAGAAGAAATAACTGATAATGATAATATAGGTGTATAATATAATAATGAAGTCACGTATAATATATTGAATATAAATATATTGAATAATATTGAAAAATGTCTTATATTTCATTTATATATCCTGTCTGTTTGTGTGCGTGAGTGGGTGTATGAGAATGGCCAAAGAAGTATAACTTCCACCGTGTGGTCCGACGCACACCGATTTTTTTTTTATTTAACCTTTGTACATGTTATCAGGAGCACGTAGAGGGTTTATCGACTTGAAATGATAATTAATAATTTCTACTGTTCAGTAAGGCAACATGAATTTAATCAATAAATTCTAGTAATTCAGTGGAATCGGCAAACGATAATTATCAATAAGAAAAATTATCTACATATACATATGTATACACATTCCTATAAATGTATTTTGTTTTTGTCTTCATTTTAGTTGACATGATTTATCAAAGATATTTGCAGGCAGTGATAAAATTTCTTACATTTTCATATTATGTTTTACACGCGTCGTGCAATATAATAAGGATAAGGGAGATTGGGAAACGTAATCTTTTAATTCTTTTGCTTTAATATTGTAAAAAAAAAATTAAAAAAAGGAGATAACTTGCACTAATCACAATAAATGTTCGAAGAAATTTATTGTTTCTTTAATTCTATTGACGAAAACAACTATAAACGGGATTTACTTAAAACTCACTTTATGGGGTTATAGTGTTAAGAGCATACCACACCACGTGACTCACGGCCGCTTCCCATACAAACGTATTCCTCGATTTTCTCCCTGGAATTTAACATTAGAGCAATGATTTTTTTCACACATTGTAGATATCGACCAGATGCGTGTTTGCATTGTTTTATTTTTGAAATATTTGATTTGTTAAAGGAGACAAATAAATTATTTTAAAAATAAGACGATACAGACACGCATCTGGTCGATATCTATAACCTGTGAAAAATCATTGCTTTAGTGTTTTTGTTAAAAATAATATGGCCTTGCATTAGATATATAATAATGCCTTTACCACTGTCATGTTATATTTGTGTTTTAATACATATTTACTCTACAAGATATTCCATTGCGAAGCATTTAATAATGTATCTGTCCGATAGATATTGTCTTCTTATGTCTAATGGGGGATCCATAGCTCCTATTTGAAGAGCATTAGTTGGGGAAGATTTCATTGCTCCCAAAATTATTCTCAAGCATTTGTTCTGAATGCTGGACAGTTTATTAGCCAAGTATTTTGGACCGAAGAGGATTGAATATAATACAGCCTTAGTCTATCTGACTTCTAACAAATGCATTGTAAAAAATATTAAGTGTTAACGGATAAGAGCCCTACCAAACTCCTGCGAGGGCTCGAAGAGTGTTGATTTTGAATTCCTAATAATTTTGCTTTGTAATATCTAATTAGTGCTTATCAAAAGAGGCTAAATTGGCAGTGCATAATGGAGTTCTGGTACCAACCCTTATGTATGGAAGCGAAGCATGGAGTTGGAAAAATAAGGATGAAAGTAGATTGAATGCAGTTGAAATGCGATCTCTCAGGCGAATGTGTGGTAAAACTATGTATGATAGGTGCACTAATGTTGAAATTAGAGCAGAATGCAAGGCTGAGATAAGCATTATCGACAAAATTAAGAAAGGTCTTTTACGTTGGTTCGGTCATGTAGAGAGAATGGGTGATGAAAGAACGGCTAAAAAAATATATGATGCAACTGTGCCTGGAGTCGAGGAAAGCCGAGAAAGACATGGCATGATCAAGTAAAACAAGTGCTTGAAAGTGGGCATGTAAGAAGTAGGAATAATCGACGTGCGTGCATGAGAAGATGTATGAATGTGGAGGAAGCAAGAGAAGTATGCCAGGACAGAGTGGTGTGGCGTTCTATCCTCTCTGCCTACACCTTCGGGGAAATGTCGTAATGGTTAGTTAGTTAATACCCATAAGTATATGGGAATAGTGATTTCAACAGGGGAGAGTTAGTAGTTTTATTTTAAAAAACAAGTATTCTGCTTTTAAATTGGTTAATTTGTTTGTACGTAATTGTTGGTATTATTTAATTGTGAAATACAATTTTAAAATTGAATCATAATAATGAATCATCCATTCAAGCATAGTTTTATACATCGCCCAGGGATTGTTATCAAGTATTATAAATATGATAGATACTGCGTTACTCTACCTCCAATGTGGGATTTTATTGTATGATTCATTTCGGTATCATGCAATTGTAACTTGATAAAGGAAATAATAAATTGATTGATTTTTTTTCTTAAATTAGGTATACCTAGGTTTTACCGCTACTACTACTTACCCTTATCCGCACCCAATGGTGCACAGGCCTCTGCATTGGTACACACAGTGTAGATATATAAAGAGCATTTGTGAAAATCTTTTGTTTGTCCTAAATTTATTTTTGAATATTATTATGATTCATAGGGCTCCAATCAAGTGTTGTTAACACTCAGTAAGCAGTCAATCTTGTAATGCTTGCTGATCGATTGCTTGGGCCTTATTTGGTGCAGGTACCTCATTTCAAGTTATAAAAACAATAATGTGACTTATGAGAGTAAATTTGATACACAATAAATTGTTATGTCATGTTATTACAATCTTTTTCTTGTAGAAATTTTGTGCGAAATATGTCTAGAAATAAAAATTCTATTTCACGTATATTTTTTTATTATTTTGACTGTTATACAATACCATATAAATACTATTGAAGACGAGTGATTTATCGAATCATTTTCATGGTAGTTTCAATTAAGCGTGACTCTTACATTGCGGCATTAATAATATATTATTTTTTAACATAATCTAAACGCAGATCATAGACGGCAAATTATGTACAGTAATCTTAGATCTAGCAAAAAATACAGAAAATAAAGGAAGACTAACCTACTGAGCTGTAAAATCAAATTTTATTTGCAAATAAATACGTTTTGTTTAAAAACAAAGTATAAAAATAAACGTAATATTTGTTACTTTGTTTTTGCAACATAAAAAGTATAGTTTAAGAAATTCAAACCTAAGACACATACCTACATACACGCACTTATTCAAGAGAAGTAATCAATACCAACGTATAATATTATAAATAATAATATTACGAAGTAAACATTACATGTTTAAGTTTAAAAATATTAAAAATTGTGTACTTATTTAATATTTCTCTTAAAAATATAAAGAATAAAATATAATTAATAAAAAATTTGTTTTATTTTTCTTAGTAAACCTACAAAAGATTTTTAAAATTTAAATAAACTGAACACAGTTGCTTTTTTATTATTTTTTTAATGTGAGTAATATAATTTTTCATTTGTTTGATTTAGCATTTATTGCTTTATAGCGATTAGTAAAGGCGCAAGTTGGATCATGTTTGATATTGAATATTAGTACGAAAATCAGATAATACTTTTCTTTATGTTTCGAAGAATCAACATACCCACATTGCAAAACTCAAGGCCCGGCACGGTACGGCATTAGATGTGAAGAAAATTCGCGAAATCGTTTACCTACTTCATTTTTGCTTTCGTCTCCGTACAAATTCTGTCGCGTAGTACCGAACGATATCGCGTATTGGAGGATACTGAGGAATCGTAAGGGTGGCGGCATCAAGATTTTCTTTTGACTTGATCAATGCTCTCACTCTCTTGACTTAATTTCACTTGGAAACTTTGGCGCTGCAAAATTTGATTATGCATTTGCAACAACAAAAATTTACCGACCTGCATAAAATAGCGTGACTGAAAGAGAGTATCAAGGACTCTATCGCGGGTGGAGGTGGGATTGATCCCTCAGTGCATTGAATACCTAATATTATGAGAGGAAAAAAAGCTAAGGTAGTGTTAGTAATAGCCGACAAAGGAATTGCCTGATTGTTGAGAATTTAAGCCAGTACCTACTCACGGGAGTGCAGTCTGGTATATTTTGGTTTTTGTGTATTGTCCCCTGTAGTTATTATGGATTACCTACTCTATCTAATATAACGATTTGCAGTAGGTAATTCCGCGTCTTTCCCATTATAGCCGTTGAGCTTAGAACAGGCCCTGCCAGCTCAACTAGGGCGATGCCGCAGCCAACCTTATCTTTGTCGAAGTATTATTAAATACAGTATTTTCTTATACGAAAAGTATTTTTATTACTTTACCGAGGAACCTACAGTCTGCCTCGTCATCGGAGCCATCGAAGTCTTCTCCACTGAAAATAAAAAATATTTGAAAAAATGTATGCAGTGCCGTCAAACAAATTTGATAAATGTGACACTTAAATTTCGTACCACGGTTTTCGGAGGAATCGTACGTCTATTTTCCGTCATATTTAATAGTATTGCATAGAAAGAGAGGCTTCATGATTGTCGAGTGGGTAGATTTGGTAAACTTTTAGTGTTCCCCACTTGGTTCATAATGAAGGAAGGAATTCCTTCGGGGAAAAATGATTATATTTAATCGACGTCGAGGCTACTCAGACACAAGACACAAGACACAAGTCATGTAAAACATAAATTTAAAGAGGGTGAATAATCTTTAAGTTATTTTTAAAGCATGAATATTGAATAATGCGTAATTAATTTGCGTATGAAACTTTAATGTTAAGTGTAATATTAAGATTAGGTACCATACCAGTTTTTTCATTGACATGAATAATATTTCATAAAATATTCATATATTTCTAAGTTAGTATGTATCTGCTTACATTAATTTGTCTTTGACTAAAACCTTTGTATTTTATTCAGTCACGTAGTGAAATTTATGCCTAAACCTTATTTCGTCCTTCTGATGCTGATTAAGAGGTCATAATACCAAGAAAAGGTCAAACGAGAGTGGTATTTAGATGTTTCAGTTTAAAAAAATTAATACGATAACAATCCTATTGAAAATAAAACAGTTACATAGCGTGCTTTGATGTCTTAGTACCTAAATTAAAAATTTACTTAGTTCCTTGTCATTAATTACAAAAAAAATTATAATCTTGGAGGAATCACTATAATAATAATAATAATTATAATTTACTAATATTTCAACATCACGTAAAATATTGGTTTAAAAAATTAGGTACTCCAAATTGATAAACACGAATCAGTTTAGTTAATCAGTAATTTTAAATATTGAAATCAAAGCCGTAAACAATTCACTGGAAAATCGTCGGAACACGGAATATTTTGGCGCCATGTATTCATTCCATTTTTAAAATCCGTTTTTTTTTCTTATGACGTCATATTTATCAAATTCCTTTTGAATGAGTTATGCATAACTCATAAAGATAATAACCATTTAACGGCCATCGATAATCATTTAAGTGCATTTGTTAGATATGCAATCAACAGGGCCTCATCAGAATAAAGCTAATAATTTAACAGCCTTACATTTTCATAGTTAAGAATTTTATGGTTTTAAAAAACCTCTGAAAAAGTAGGGAACAAATAATTCACTATTTTAAAACCATTTGAACACTCATTCTAAATTTATCAGTTTTAAACATTTATTAAAAATGTCAACATACAAATGCTTAATTTACATTCAAAACATGATTTTTAATAAAGCTAATACCACATCTACAATACACGCAATACAAAACGTTGATTTATTAGAATATTTCGATAAAATGCGAAATGGTGATATCTATCAATACAAATGCCTAAATATTAATTACTCGTAAATAAAATACCATACTAGTAAGGACTAAAAAAAGTAAAAGACTTTTCACGTGTATTTATAAGCAAAATAGTTTAAAAACGATTTTTAAACAGTCATTAATACTTATTTGTATCCAAGATGGCGGACGCACTTTTTATAGAAATATTATCCACGGGTCTGGAAATTAACTTGCGGTTGCGGCAATTGAAATAATATTTACCAGTAAGCAAGCCAAACTTTTATAAGGGCAGTTTAAAAAAACTTCCGTTAGTAACACTTTATATACTTATCAAGTCATATTCAACATGGAGTAACAAAACTCGTAGTACAACCCGACAACTGGTGAATCTACGTCATATTTTGAGTTGAATGTGAAATATGACTTTTAAATTTGTGCTTCAAAAAAAGTTTTTTCCTCATAAAAGCTTTCAAACGTACCGATATTGAGTAAAATTGCGCAAATTCTTATTAAAGTGCGGTTTTCAATTTTGTTTTCTTTATGGATTTTATTACATTGGCATTAAAAATATATTTTAGCTTCATATGAATATCAGAACGCATATTTCTTATTGTGTAATTTGTACGGAATATGCTATGTATGTACGTAAATCAATTGTTTTTAAACCAGATATCTCATTAATTTAAAACAAGATATCTCTCTTAATCTCCGTATTACGCAAAATCAATTGTTTTTATATCTTAAATTTAAAACCATATTAAATTTTACTCTTACTGATCTCCGCCTTGGATACCCACAGAAAAAATGCGATAAATCAATTGATTATATTGTAACTAATATAATAATATACCAATTTTTTTTTTAAACTAATAATAAAAGTATTTGGGAAAATTAAATATAAATATAAAATACATTGCATAGATTTTTGTCTTTGAAATTAACAATGCACGAAAGACATAACTGTACAATACCTTAATAATAATATAATTTAATAACATTAATACAATAGGGTACCACAAACAGCTTAAATCCTGGCAATAAAAGTGACAGAACTGAATATCTATTATTTTTCAAAAGCAGCAAAAAAGTTGAATAAATAAATACACACTTTTATAGCATCGTATAATAAGTTATGCAGCATTTACGATGTTCATAGTTTTAATATGACTCTTATATTTATTATGTAGATGATTAAACACAAAATAACCTTTTAAAATGGCCACTTTTAATAGAATTGAATAAAATTGTTCAGTTCTTTTTTAGAATTATATTTCAGTTTTCTGGAGCAAAGTAATTACAGTAAAAAGTTATACAACTTTTTTCATAATTTGGGAACAAATTATCAAATTAAATTTTAGGTAATGTCAGTATTATCGCCAGGGCACAAATCATGTAAAGTTTTCATTTCCTTATGTAATTACAAATATCAACATAATTTTCAAAGTCAAGTTTAAGTAAGTCTATACCTATCGATTGGGTATGGAAATAGTACCAAAAAAAGAACAAAAATCAATTACAACTTAAAATTGTGTGAAACTGATTTTTTGGCTATTGGTTGTCAAAATTTCTAGCACGTTGCAGTGTCCATCAACAATGCTAAAAAAAAAAAAAGGATAATAACTAAGAAAACTCTTAGAAGGCCGTGAAAATCTGAAAACTTCAATGGTGTGAAATTTTGAAAAAATTATTATTTTCCTTTACAAAATACGAATTAACAAAACATAAAATTGAATTCGAATATTTCTGTATCGTAATTTGGATATTTTAAATAAGTATCTATAGAAAAACAATTTCAATTAAGATCTCCAAAACATAAAATAACATCAGATCAAATCAGCGAGATAATTTTTACACCTACACGGCTATTTTATAAATGTGATAAATGTTTCTGTGTGATATCGCGTTCAAAAACAAAAACTTTTAAAATTAAAAATTCCCTGTTTTATTGAAAAATCCACAAGAATTTTATCAACAAACTGTGTTTCAAACATATACATTTTAATTATTTATGACGTTATGGAATAAATAAATTAAATTGATCAAACAAAGTACCATGTTATATTAATTCATGAAATAAAACAAACCCCGCGGTTCTAGCTTCGGCTGTAGTTGGATAGTTTGATTTCTCCAAAAGTTGTCGGGAATGAAAATATAAAAATGGGGTTTTATGTAATGTAAATGTAACACATGTTTTATTAATTACATCGTAGATGCATATCAAATATTGGCTCACATAACTCAGAGGAAATACTTATCTCGACAAGCTAATAGATAATAACTTATTTTCAGCGACAATCTTCCAGCATTGACGAATAATCTATTGAGAT
Source organism: Micrasema minimum (assembly GCA_022494985.1). NCBI lineage: Eukaryota > Metazoa > Arthropoda > Insecta > Trichoptera > Brachycentridae > Micrasema > Micrasema minimum. The sequence goes on from JAGVSP010001171.1 coordinate 24,806, forward strand.
TAGATTTTTTAATAATTTATTGATGTCATAAGCATTTAAAAACAATATTTTGATCTTTTTATAAAAGTGTTTCCTCTCTTTTTCAATTTTTTATGAATACCTACTGCACTTTACTGTAATGCGCTTTTTTTTTATTTCATGTATTTTTTAACAAAACACAAACTTTGAAATATCGTTCTTTCTTCTTTAGTAATTATTATTTCATTATTTTTGAGTTTTGAAGTAAAACTGTAAAACTTAATAGTACGCATGCTGTGTAATTCCATAATTGAAGATACACGTAAAAGGTGTGTACATATATGTTATTAGTAGGTATTAGATCTATGATGTATGAATCCGAAAAATAAATAACAAATTTGATTTAATAACTAAACAAGAAAAATATATATTATTGATATTCCAACAGAGACAGAGAAACTCTGGAAACGAATGTGGGTTAACTAGGCGTTTACAGGGCTTATGACCCGTCATTGGCTGGGTTAAGTGACCACTTGACGTACTACAATATTCCGCCTAGATAACCAACATTCGTTTCCAGAGTTACTCTGTCTCTGTTGGGATATCAATAATATCTGATATCAGCCCAGCATGGGTATAATCCAGTAATTTGTCTACAAGTATTTGTATTCATTTCAAAAAATGTTGTTTAAAAGGAAAAACATATTTTATATATACAATTTTTATTAAATTAAAATTTTCTTTTCTGTTTAGGTATTTTATTTAAAAAACCAGTCATTATTACCAGATTTAGCGGAAGTTTTATGAGCATCAACGTTAAATCAAACTTTTTTGTTCTGTCGCTAATTTCATTTGAAATACGAACTCAATTCAAAATGGTGATATTTCCAGCGGCGCTCAACGCGTGGCTCGCAGAGCGGCGACCAGCAGCGCGGCGAGCGGCGCGACCAGCGACAGCGGCGCGCGGGCGGCGACAGTGCGGGCGGCGTTACACGCGTCCCGCTCGCACGTGTCGCAGTACTCCACGTAGGAGTCGGACGACAGGGCGGCTTGGTCTTGCAGCACGCGACACATGGCGCGGGGCCCGCCCGACCAGCCGCCTGTCGCTTGACAACCGCGTACTACCACGTGCTCATTGCCAACTGCAAAAATAAACATTATTATACATGGGTGTTGATCACGGTATCCCCTGCTCCAGGTATGTCCCTGGTCTCCCTTGTCCTCTCCATTGGCTCGGGTGGACGTCTGGGATGGGGGCCCGGGCGACCGGCACCGCTGTTGGTAGTAATTACCAATAAATAATTAATGGGGGTAATAACATTGATTAATAATACACTTAGATTTGAACTGAACCCAAAAATGAATGAAACTTCAACTCCGTCAAAACCTCCGACTTCAGTATTTCTTTAACCGCTGGCAGAGTCGGACGTTTAGAAAACATTCCGAAATGCCTTTCTGTGTAGTTAAACCGTGTAAAAACCGTACGGATAAAATTAAGAAAAAAGATGGCGTTACTTTCCACATATACACTTACATGTTATTTGTTTACATAGCCTAAAATAATTATTGTTCAAAGAAAGTTTTCTTCTTAAATAATAGCCAACAGCCCGTCCACAAGAAAAAAAGAAGTCATTTTAGATGCATGGTAAAATTCATGAACGCTCCTCGTAAGGAACGGGTTAGTATTGTATACTGTTACTGTAACCCTATATTTAGCCCATACCTTTTGCGGTGTGTGGGCGGATGCTTGCTGGCAGTCGAAGGGCTCTTGATAGGTCGACCCGTGTAAGAGTATTGAGGTGCAGAATCTTCGTGTCATTACTTTTTCTAAATAATTTACTCTGCAAGGCAGATCTTAATGTATTGTATATCAATGGGTAATAACTAACGTTTCTCTACTACTGTTTAGTTTGGCCATCTCTAGTTGGTTTTGGGTAATGGAAATAACGATAATGATTATAATACATATTTATATAAGCCGAGACAGTGTAGGGGCGAGAGAATTATCCCTCTAACAATCTGTGGCAAGACGTTTTGTTGGCAGACGCACTTGCCACATTATTATAACCGCGGATTACCTTAAAAAAATCGGTTGTGCTGGACTGAAAACAGACTCAATAGTCTTTAAAACAGTCTTGGGAAAGGGTGGGGCTTTTATTGTGCGTAAGTTCATTGTACATCGTCACTTTCGATAAAAGGGCAAATATGAAATATAATATTTATTATCATTTGGTTTTTCACATAAAAATATTTCCTAGGTTCGAATCCCACTCCATCTCGACTTCTTTCCTGCTTTCTGGCACAGTTATTTCCAACCATTTAAAAGTAACCCAAAATTTGATATTTTAGTAGGTTTATTATAAGAACTCAAATATTGTAACTCAAGATTATCGAAAGACTCGCAACAAAATGCCGGAAAATTATTTCGGACATACTCTCAAAAACATTGAGGGTCTGAGGGAAATCCACCACTGAGGGGGCCACCTCCACCAGCAACAGTTTTAGAGCCCTGGTGGACTTCCTATCAGCTACTACAGCTATTTTACATACTTTAATTTGCAAATGCAAAAGCAAATAGCAGTCCAAAATATTTTCAAGTGACAGAGAGCGGAAGCATCGATCAAATTAAAAGAATATCACGATACCACCACCGCTCACAATTCCCCTCGGCGACTCCGTATCTAAAATAACACGTTATTTAATAAAAAGTTACATAGCTGGTATATACCATTAATATCATTGTATATACATTGATATACAGTGATATTAATGTACGTGTAATGTGTACGATGTAATGGACGTATATACATGATTAATATCACTGTATATACAGTGAATTAACAAATAAACAAAATATAGGCAGAAAAAAAAACAAAAATATGCATATGCATACTTAATATTTGGAGTCGAATGTGTAATATATGACTTTTTAATCTGAGCTTTTCTCATAAAAGCTTTCATTAGTAGGTACCTCAGATTAAGTAAAATTGCACAAACTCTTCTTAAAATGCGGTCAACCAACCAATCAACCTTAATGAACTGCACGTGCACGTCAGATTACCATTTCGGTCCATTAGGTTCACATTATTACTTTGTAGAAATATGTTGTTGTTGTGGTTGGTGTACCAATGCAGTGCCCTATGCACTATTTTGGGCGGATTAGTAAAATTAGAAGTAGTAACAGTTGTTCGTTTGATTTGGTTTTAATATTATTTTATTGAAAATACAACGTTAATAATTGATAAATGGCACTAAACTATTTTATCTAAATAAAGAAACGATATCTTTATGCACCCATGAACATTGTATATTTAATTTACATGTGAGGAGGTTATGAAGGTCGAATTTCCTATCAACTGGCTGACAACGCCTTGATCTATTTCCATAGGTCGTTGAAATACACGCCCTAAAATGTGTCATTATTCACTACAACGTATCATTATCATTATTTGCCCGAAAGGGTAGGCAGAGATGATAAAACGCCACATCATTTTGTCCTGACACACTTCCCTTGCTTCCTTCACATTCATACATCGTCTCATGCACGCACCTCGATTATTCCGACTTTTCACATGACCACTCTCAATTAATTATCAAGATTAATTGTTGTGTAAAATCAAGTTATAATTATTATAATATTTTTTCATTGACTTCCCTATCCGCACCTAATGGTGCTTAGGGCACTGCATATATAGTAAATACACCGGTGGAGTGTATTTCAATGATTTTCACCTCGCTGGCGCTGTTCAATATCGCCAAGTGCCACACCAGAGCCGCTCAAAATTTCCCATTGTCAAGAGCGATTAACTCATTTCCAAAATATATTAGGATTCAGGAAATATATAAGGAAAATATATAAGGATGGCGCGGAAACAATGACTCTGACCAAGCAATCCTCCCATAAGTTGCAAGTTGCACAGAGGAGCATGGAGAGGATTATGCTTGGAATAACATTAAGAGACCGAAAAGGAACGATTGGATCCGACGCCAGACAAAGGTCTGCGACGTGGTGCAGCGAATTGCTTGGTCGAAGTGGAAATGGGGCGGTCACATAGCCAGAATGACGGACGACAGATGGACGAAACGCGTTCTGGTGTGGAGACCGAGGAACCAGAGGCCTCAAGGACGTCCACCAATGAGATGGGTGGACGACATCAGGAAGTCTGCTGGAAGACAGTGGATGGGGACGGCGCAGGATCGGGAGGAGAGGAGACGGCAGGGGGAGGCCTATGTCCAGCAGTGGACCTCAATGGGCTGAGATGATAAGGATTCACGACTTGGACCCGTTTAACGGCTCAACTCGCTGCTATTAACGGAAGCTGAGTAACTCTATTTATTATTAATATAATTATAACCAACTTATTGTTGTCTCCTGTGCTTAAAAATTCAGAACATATTTCCCAACACTTGCACCACACTCCACACACGTACACAACGCAACATTATCGTATACACAACATAAACATTTCAAATACTTCTTTTCTCACTCTTAGTGTCCTAGAAATTTGCTTTGTACATTGTATTTTATTTTTATTTTTATATTTTATTAAAATAAACGGCACTCAGCACCTTTTACATATGAAATATTTACAGCAAATACACGAAATCATAATATACATAAAAAATGTTAAAATAATCCAGCATCAAATAAACATTGCATTAAAACATTAAACTTTAGAACCCAAATTGTATGCACACTAATCGATACATTCGGCCTTGAAATAATTTAGAAGTGCCAACTTGTAGGCAGTGCCGTCTTTACCATAAGGGCACACGGGGCTCGTGCCCAGGGCCCCCAATCTCAGGGGGGCCCCGAAGGACCGACAATTTCTCTCACACATTTATTCTTAGATCATTTTTGTCGGGCACATTACACTTTTTCACAAATCAGTAATCTTATCAGAAGGTATTTACAAGGCATATACTTCGTCTGTCAAATATGTCTGGAAAGTACTCTGGTGTTCAGTCAAGAATAAAAGAAGTTTGCGAATTTGCGATTTATGTTCCATGTGCAGCACATTCGCTAAATTTAGTGAGTGTTCAAGCTGTTGAGTGTGTTACTGAAGCAGTACCATTTTTTCAACTTGTACAAAAAATTTTCAATTTTTTCTCGGCTTCGACAAATCGATGGAAAATTTTGACAGATCATTTAGGTGCAAATAGAGTCCTGAAGTCTCTTTCGGAAACTAGATGGTCTGCACGCGCTAATGCTATTAATGCTTTGCAAAATGGTAATTTAAATATTACTGAAGCATTGTCTTCAATCGCGAGTGACATCAATCAACCAGGAGACACTAGAAAGGAAGCCCAAAGCCTAGCAAAAAATGGGCAAATTCGAGACTGCTCTTCTAACGGAAATATGGAATGATCTTTTGGGAGTTATAAATAAAACAAGTCTAAGTTTACAGAATAGCACTATGACCATTGACCATGGACGTTGTAACGAAACTTTACGAATCTCTAATCAGTTATGTCAATAACGCACGCAATAATTTTGATCAGTACGAAACGGCTGCTAAAGAAAAAAATCCATATGCTGACTACAAAGATACATTTGAAAGAAAAAAAATTCGCAGCCCACGCATCACTTTTTTGAAGAATCATCAGAGACTGCACAGTTGAGAGGCAAGGAAAAGTTTCGTGTAGATACTTTCATTCCCATAATTGACACATTAATACGCATTTAAAAAAACGTTTAACAAGAAACAATCGAATCTGATGAGTTGACCAAAAAATGCAAAGAATTTGCAGAATTTTATCATGAAGACATTAATGCAGATGAGCTCAAAACAGAATGTTTTCATTTAAGACAATATTTAAAAAACATAGCAAAGCAATCAGTGGTTTTAAATATCTCAACCAACATTACATAACCTAATAAAATCAGATAAATTGGAAGAAACTTTTCAAAACGTACAAATTGCTACAAGATTATTCCTTTGCCTAGTGGTTACCAATTGTAGTAGAGAGCGGTCATTTTCGCAGCTTAAGAGAATAAAAAATGAATTGCGAACAACAATGTTATAAGAACGACTGAGTATTTTGTCAATTATGTGCATAGAAAGTGATATCCTTCAAAAAATTTACTTTAAGGATATAATAGAAGATTTTGCAGATTTTTGAAATCCCGAAAGAAACCGTTATCGTAATCGTAACCAAAAAACCAGCAGCATTCCAATATCATTAATGACATATTATATCATACTGTATTTGATTACCTATAATAAATGGTCATACTTATACTTATTAGTAAAAAAATGTTATTATAATTCGCTTTTTTTTTTTACTTTCCAAAAGGGCCCCAAATTCTTGTGTGCCCAAGGGCCCCAGCCTAGTTTAAGACGGCCCTGCTTGTAGGCATTAAAATTGACATCGAATGTATTGCCAGTATGCACAATATTGTGCACTTCATTGGTGCTATATGATGTAAGTTGAAATATTTTATACCTAACAACAACATTTTGAACGAATACAAATACTTGTAGACAAATTACTGAAATATACCCATGCTGGGCTGATATCAGATATTATTGATATCTCAACAGAGACAGAGAAACTCTGGAAACGAATGTTGGTTATCTAGGCGTTTACAGGGCTTATGACCTGTCATTGGCTGGGTTAAGTGGCCACTTGATGTATTACAACATTCCCCATTCCGCCCATCATCTGACAACCATGTATGACAAATTTTTGAAACTTGTATACTATATGTCGAGTTTGTACAGAAGAATCCACATGCGAGTTTGCTTATCTATCATCTCAACAGATGTCACTTTGGGAAAAAAATATTAAACATGTTAAAATCTTCCCTGCCTACCCCTTCGGGGAAATAAAAATAATGATATATGTAAATCGATTATCTGCTAGTTATAATGTTATATCACGATTGTATAATGAAACCACTCGAAAATCCATCTAATCATTAATCTACAATGAACATAAATGGCTTGATTAGAGAAAGAAAGGAAATTTATACGACTTTTCAAATAAATTTATACGATGTACAATAATAAACTGGTAATAATAAAATACTGTCTGTTGTTACTTTTATGTTAACTACGGCGATTGTGGTTATCTTTCAGAAATAATCGATAGCAGGTATGTTCAGATAAGGTAAAAGGCTTTTGTCGTTCTTTGTAAACACATTTCTTTCTATAAAAATTTTGAGTAGTATTTTAGAGTATAGCGATACATCAAATTGGCGCTGAAGCGTAAGACCAGTCGTCTTGACTTCATATTATCACGGTACACTGCACTTGGTGTATGCAGTGCCCTATGCACCATTGCATGCGGGTATGAAAAAGTAGTATGTACTCAAAACATAATGAAAAACAGAAACATAGGTAAAACAGTGAACTAGGTAATACGGCATCTTCGAAAGAGAATTTACAAGAAGGGGCGATTCTAAATAATTTTCCTGAAAATTGTATACAACAGTAATTATTATCAAATTCCACCGTCTAAAGACTCCAGCACTTAGGCCTCACACTTTGTAAGGTGTGACCTAGATGTCTAGTGATGACGTAGTGGGTCACTAGCTGTCACTAGGCAACACAAAACACGGTAGTATTTTTCAATTATGGAATGCCACTTCTTGATTTTTTTTTCGAAGTACGGCATATACACCGTTTCCCACGATGAGACCGCGAAACTCCAGAGGGTGATTATTCATGATATTCTGAGAAAAAAATCTTAATAAAGTTTTTCAAAAAACTCAATTCTAATTTCTTAAAAAAATGATTAAAATATGAATAAAAATTCACGCGTGTAATACCGTCCATTTTTGAACTGGCTAACACCACGTGACCTGCACCAATTTCAGATATGAAATTCGAATTTTGAATGTCCGCACAAGGCAAGGCGTTCGGTGACCAGAGCGGACCCCCACTCCTCCCCGCCCACCGCCACCCCGCCACCGCTAGCATTTCAAACAGAAGCCAGTATTATATAGTCGCTTTTTATTAATACTTTTTTTAATTAATTATTAAAAATGCCAGGATCAAAAAACTTTTTTTCAAAAAAAAAATTTTTTTCTCAGAATACCATGAAAAATCACCCTCCGGAGTTTCGCGGTCTCATCGTGGGACACGGTGTATATTTTCCCCGGACTCCAGAAAATGCTCGATAAATTATATGCAAAAAAATGTATGAGTTCCTTGGTAATTTTTAAATGAAGCAAGGGGAATCGCTTTCTTGGCAAAACTATCTATATTTTACAACATTTTCTTGGTTATTATGCCGTGTTATGGGGCTTTGTGTTACAAACCGAAAGGTCAAATAGGAACACATTACAGTGTCCATCTCAATGTATGATAATATAATATATCAATTAATTACTTCAATGTGAGAATTATGTACCAACCGTGTCGTAGTCAGGCTTTGTATGTGATTACGTGTTGGGAGATTATACCGTGTCGCAGTCGGGCGTTGGAATCACTGGTTACCATGTGGATTGTAATCCAATCCCATCTTCACTGTTTATGTTATTAGGAGGATGCTTGTGTATTTCAACAACTTCCGACTGCGGGTTTATATTTTAATGGAAAACGAAAGTGGTCTGTTGACATAAACCTTTGAATTCAGATAACCCTATAAAAAGATAACCATATAAGGGAGTGAGATCCGTGCACATTTCGGACATTTTGTTTTACACAATTTTTTTACATACTCAATAAAACACACATAAATTTGCAACCACCTGTTATCTTTTTCTTCCCTTTACTTCGTAAATTTAAATTGATTTAATGACCACATTCCATGAGGACTCAGTCAGAAAGTTTGAAAAATGTAAAAATAGAAAATTTGTTCAATACAGACCTATCTTATCTACCTAATTTTAATATTTCCCTTCTCCTCTGTTTTTCTCGCACCTACGTAATGGTGCATAGGGCACTGCATTGGTACACCAAGTGCATTGTATTTTGATAATTTGTATTATAAAGGCAAGACGCACAAATAATATCAAGAACACTTTCATGTAGTTCATGTATCAGTATTATTATTATTTTCATTATTATATTTATCATGCATATTGTAATCTTTATTTTTCATTTTCCTACTGTAATTTTTATTTATCATGCATGTTGTAATTTTAATGATGTATCAGAGTTATCAGGTTTTATTTTCGTTATTTTTCGTATATATTGTAATTTTTATTTATCATATTTATAAACTTATTGCAATTTCAATGTAATTGTTGCATCATCAATATTTTTTAATTTTTTTTTTTTTAACTTTTATTATTATACATATTGTGAACTTAATATTATTGTGTTACTTTGTTAATTATTTTAATTATTATTGTAAAAGGTACCGAGTACCGTTCATATGAAATAAACACTGATTACAAATATTCTTAATTTATCAATGGAATATTAATTTATCTCAACCAAATATTTTCTGTTTTACCAGCTGCGTACCTTTTTATACGTCATTCCTTTTATTACATTTTTAATGGACAGGCGAGTGATTGCTGATAATGTGGTTTGCTTTCTCCTGATTGGTTATTTAATTAGTCCCGTTATCATTTATTCTATAAATGAGTAAACAAATGTATTACTGATTAGTTAAAGAGATATAAACTTCTGATTTGTGTCCCAATCTACCATAACATATTTACTACTTTTGAGTATCGATTTTCTCAATGGTATTTGGTACTAGAGCAGTGATTTTTTCACACGAATTAACTAAGTCTTGTCTTGGGTAATTTATTCCTTATACATATAAAAAATAAGACGATACACGCTTCTGGTTTTCTGATATCTAAAATGTGGGATGAAAATCATTGCTCTACTGCTAAATTCCAGGAAGAAAAACAAGGACTTCGATTCTGTGGAAGAACTGTGGGCTACGTGACTATCCTTGCCTATCCGCTTAAGGGATGTAGATTACAAATTCTACATAGCAGTTGTGACGCCTGTATGACGGTAATCTGTGTATTTCTTTACCAATTACGCGTCATGACTGAGATATATATCGATATAGATGTGCCTGCAATCTGGGTCAAGGTGCGGATAATCGAAAGTGAGTTATGTTTGGGTTCATTTGACGTGTAAAAATGCATGTTTTTTTATACACGTTTGATTGAATTAAAAATAAAGTAGATTTACAGATTACAATTTGTCCAAACTTCTCGTCTCTGTTGAGATGTCAAATTGTAATTGTTATCCCGTAATGGGTGAAATCCAGTTTTTGGCTACAAGTATTTGGACACACTCAAAATGTTGTTTATAGATTAATTTATAGATATTATAATCTTATCTTAGAAAATGCTTTTTAACCTGATCGGTGTTTTTCCAAATACCGTTTCCCAATCTTGATTTGATAAAAATGAATGTGTCGAATTTGAATGAATGAACGCCCAACAAACTTAAAATATGATAATAAAATAATAGCAGATATTATCGACCATTACATTTGGATAAGAATACCAAGTATTTATTAAAGCGCATTCATATTTATATATTATAATGTATAAAATTAATTTTTTTTCTGAATTATTATAATCATTGATCACGAATACACTATAAATTAATACTACTACTATATTCCCTTATCTGCACCCAATGGTGTTTAGGGCGATGCATTGCTCAGTAAATCTGGATCATTTTGCACCATGAATACTAAACCGCACGAACTCGTAATAAACGTCACTTTTGCGAAATTGCGCAAATGTGATTTATTTTAGTACATTAAATTGCATTTAAAAAATTTGAATACCTTGCCATAGGAAAGAGAAAGAAACATGTTTCTTGAACAGAAATATGGTGGTTTATGTGGTATTCTCAGTTCATTTTAGACAAATTAGGACTATAATGTAGTATAGTATGCAACGCAGTGCCCTATGCACCATTGGGTGCTGATAAGAAGAAAAAAAAGTAGTAGTAGCAGCATAGTATTCATGGTGTGACGTCATGTTCAATTGCTAGGTTTATATTTGAGAAACGTACATACTCATTATTTATTTATTTTGATATATACGGTACAATTGTACCTTTTACATAAATATGTATAAAAACACATCAATTGCGACACATCAATTTAACAAGTTGTTGTAAACTACTTACAAAAAAAAAAATGTTATATAAGAAATAAAAATAAAATAAATGTTATAAAAATAAAATGTTGTCTGTAAAACCACTTACAATAAACATTTTGGTTTTTCCAAATCCTATAAAAATGTAAAACATAAAAAAATATTGAAAATAAATAAACATAATGTCTTTTCATCCAAAACATGATGTTCTATGGGCTAGGAGTAAATTTGTTATTGCCAATTTACATTGTTCTAGCGATATATTATAGAAATCTATATTGGTGGCATATTTATTACAAGTATTTTGGATTCTAAATATGGGAGTGTTAAAATGAGCTACCGTCCGAGCATTTGGACCATAAAATAAGGTAGATGTTCTACTAGGCCGTGGCGGTACATAGAATGATATCAGTTTTAGCAGTTATTAAGTAATCCATGTATGTATTGACTTTTAAATAAATTTTTTTATCATGTATTAAAATCCGTTTAAACTGTAGGAGGCTAGAAAAAATCTAAACCGTCCATGAGCTTGGTAGCTGCAAGACGTGTTGTGATCAAGCTTCTTGAGGCGATTTCTCGCAAAAATGGCGCTTTATAAATCATCCAGAAATAAACAAATAACATTTATTGGTTGATACTGACCGTAGAAACTGATCTTTTGGCAGTGCATGGGGGCGTAGGAGTGCCCCGGAGGGGGGGCCATCAGGTCCATACCGAGGTGCGCCCCCAGCGTGCCCAGGTCCCCTAGGGCTCTGCCCAGCTCCCGGCTGGAGGCCAGCATCACTTCAGGGGTGCATTCCTAAAGACGAAAATAGAGTATAAACATTTTGAGTGTACCCAAATACTTATATGAACTGGATTTAACCCAAGGATGTCAAAAAGACATTGACTCTAAAAGAGGTGACAAAATTTTCTGGTTTGAAAATAAAGTGCTGAGAATAATTCTTGTACCAAGACCTGGTGTGGCAGCGTCGCGTCGTACTGAATATACAGGGTGTAACAAAACTTGGTGTACAAGCGGGAAACTGGTGAATCTACATCGTATTTGGAGATGATTGTGTAACATGACTTCTTAATCTAAGCATAAAAATTTTAATTTTCACAAAAGTTTTTATAAGTATGGCAGATTAAGTAAAATTACTCAAACTCTTATTAGAACTCGTTTTTAAATTTTGTTTTTGTTATGGATAATATTAATTTGACTAAACACATGACATTTAATAACAATTTTGCAAAAAAAATCGAAAAAAAAATCTACTTCGTACTCAATTTTCTCGAAAACTAAGGGTTAAATACAAAAAAAATAATCTACAAAATCGACTCCAATTATGATGTAGATTCACTGGTTTCCCGCTTGTACATCGATTTTTGTTACACCCTGATAGTTGATGCGTAGAACCAAAGAAGTGGCTATGTACTGTTTTTTAATTTTAGGCGCTACTTACATAAAAACTTGGTTTGAAATGAATAGACGCATCCTACCATATAATGACCTGTTTTGGCGGGAAATCACGATAACGATATTTTGAAAATTAATTACCAACATAATAGTAATAAGAAAACTACAAGAAATTTTTTTTCGTACCTAAAATATAAATCATCAAAAAATAAATAATTTTATTGTCCCATAGTGCATTAAAATCTTGTACGCATCTCGACCTCGGCTCAGATTACAAACATAGCTACATCGCAGTTGTGACGCGTATAAATATGATAGTAAGCTGTATAATATTATATTTCAAAGATATTTTACCAATTATGCGTCATATGCGCGTCACAATTACGATACATATTGTTGTATGTACTTGTAATCAAGAGTTAGACCTCTGGGTAGGCCGAGACATCGTTACGTAGACAATGTTTGGGCTTATCTGGAAAAATTAAGCGGAAGAGAGAAACACCGCATCTTAACGCTAGGGGCGCGCCAAAATTCTTATAATTGATATTATATCAGAGACAAGAAGCTTGGCAGAGAATATTGACGTCTTTTAACATTAATTTATTACAACGCCTATAAAAATTTGTATATATTATAAAATCCATAACATACCTTGTACAGTGCTTGTATAGTTCTTATGCATAAAATTAAACACACGGTTTTCATTTCATTGCCAAAATAAAATTAGTCATGTATAAAGAAAACCCTAAATGGCGCTTCATGTTACTAGATGGCACTCATGTAATGTGTGATTTTATAATTAATAATATCATATCACCAAAAATATTTTTAACAAATCATGTACGGGTTTTTAAAACTACAATTTCTCGGTACTGTGAAACTACTATCATCATCATATCAGCCCGTTGAGGTCCACTGCTGGACATAGGCCTCCCCCTGCCGTCTCCACTCCTCCCGAACCTGCGCCGCCCCCATCCACTGTCTTCCAGCAGACTTTCTGATGTTGTCCATCCATCTCATCGGTGGACGTCCTTGAGGCCTGTGGTTTCTAGGTCTCCACACCAGAACGCGTTTCGTCCATCGCTACGTGATCGGCCCATTTCCACTTCAACCAAGCAATTCGCTCCACCACGTCGCAGACCTTTGTCTGGCGCTGCATCCAATCGTTCCTTTTTCGGTCTCTTAATGTTATTCCAAGCATAATTCTCTCCATCCACCTCTGTGCAACTTGCAACTTATGGGAGGATTGCTTGGTCAGAGTCATTGTCTCCGCGCCATAAGTAAGGACGGGCAGAATGCATTGGTTGAACACTCGAGTCTACTCGAAACAACGATTACTTTCCTTTATCCGCACCAAATGGGGCATAAGGCACTATATTGGTATACCAAGTGGTTTCAGTGTCAAACGTTGAAATTTATTTATAATATTCTCAATGTCTCTATTACTTTCTTTTTAACTGATAAAATAATGAGTGATAAATCAACCCATGTTTTTATTTCGCTTTATGAAAATGAAGTGACTTTTTAAATATACTAATGCCATCTATTAGAGAATAGGATAACTAAATTTATCGGTTTTCCATTATTAAAATAATAATATTATTAAAATTGTACGATAAAAAATTATTATAGATGTCGCTGAAAATAAATTTACAGAGAGAAAAAAATTTCATGTAAAATTTTAGATATCGACAAGATGTGTTGTATCGACTTATTTAAAAAAAAAAAAAAATTATCCTTAAACAAATAATACCTCAAAAAAAAATAGACGATACAAACACGCATCAGGTCGATAACTAATATGTGTGAAAAAATCATTGCTCTAATGTTAAATTCCAGGGAGAAAATCGAGGAACACGTTTGTATGGGAAGCCGCCGCGAGTTACGTGGTGGAGTATGCTCTTAAATCCTTGTAATATCGAACTAAATAATTTTGGTGACTTGTGTCCATTGTATATGTGTCCATAATGGCAAAATTACTACTACTCTCCCTTATCTGCACCCAATACACATAGAACACTGAATTGATACACCAAGTGCAGTGTATCTTGATCATTTATTACATTTAGGCAAATTGGTCAGTATTACGCTTCAGCGCCACTGATACAATTTTATATGAAAATACATTAAAATAAATATTTTTTAATGAACCCCATCGGGAATCAAACCCGCGACTCCAAGCGTGGCAGTCCAGGGGGCTACCACTACACCACGAGGCCGACATGTTCATAATGTCACTTACCGTCAAGGATCTTGAAATAATGATTTCCTTGCTTACCGTCAACTGAAGCTGATAAGATTCATGGGATCCTGGCAAGCAGCATTGCTTCTAGATTGGCAAATGAAGCATCTTATTGCGATACCTGAAAATTGAAAAAAAAAACTTGTTAAGGTACTAATATTTTGTGCTGCGACCATTGATTTATAATACACTTAGATCTGCCTTGCAGAGTAAATTATTTAGATTACGAAGATTCCGCACCTTTAATTTTTACACGGGTCGACCTATCAGAGCCCTTCGACTGCCGGCAAACATCCGCCCACACACACGCAAAAGGTATGGGCTATATATAGGGTTACAGTAACAGTATACAATACTAACCCGTTCCTTACGAGGAGCGTTCATGAATTTTACCATGCATCTAAAATGACTTTTTTTTTCTTGTGTTTTTGTCACGTTTAAGCCAGATATATGGGCCATCGTAAGTAAAATGCATGATTACTTTTTCATTATTTCATAATTAATTTCTTTTTTGAATGGAGGCTGTTAAAAAAACAGTGTCTAGTTTATTTAAAACAAGCATGCAACCATGCAAAAATCCTCCATTTAGCGCGCATGCGGTGTAACGTCACAGCAATATAGGCGCCCTCTACGGAATGAATTTCACGCCTTTCACGGTGGACGGGTATGACGTCATTAGCCAATAAGGGGCGTTAAAAATCATTCGTATTTTCGTGTTTTTAAAACGTGAATTTATTAATAAAAACTAAATTTTTGAGTATTGTGTTTTATATCGTTGGAAACGTTTTCAAGGATATTACAAGGGAAGAACCCTATTATGATTTTTTCTATCTTTCTCTTGATTTGTTAAATAAAAACTTTAAAATATTTAGCATTTTAAATCATCGCTTCATTCGTAGATGAATATGGAAAAATAATATTTGTGAAAAGTCAGGTTTGCAAAATATCGTTGTCTGAATTATAAGTTATCGTAATTGAAAAAAACTTAACTGCCAAGTTGAATTTTTTTATTTTGGTATGCCTTATACTTATAGGTTATATAAGAGTAAAGAAAAAAATATGTTCTCAAACTTATTCCCGTTTTCAAAAAAAAAAAATCCAAGAAGAATCTTCTCATCAACCCTATTAAAATTTACCTAATTTCAAATTAATTAAATCAAATCGAGCATATTATTTCAAAAAACATTTTTTAAGTACCTACGTGCGTTTAATTATCCACCTGCAAATAAATTTCCGTGATTACAATCAAATATGTATATTTAATTAAGTATTAATGATTTTTATCCAAATCACCAAAGATAATACGAAACATACGCGGATATGACGTACACAAATTCGCAAATGACTCAAAATTTCACGTCAGGTATTTATTTATGCAATTTTTATTATTATCTATTGAAGATTTCAAGAAGATATAGCAGTTGAAAGAGACCAAAAAATCCAGAAAAATACTTTTTATATAATATAAAAATTAAACAATTTTATGTAATAAATGAGATATGACAGTACAAATATATAATCCAAACATATGAACTGTATTTTTACCGTAAATCGACAAAATTATGCTGAAATAATTGATGCCCAAATAAAATATTTTTAATCACATTTTTACTTATGTCTACATATACACGTATGTATGCATTAATTTTTATTAATTTTTATCTTTAATTACTTACTTATATTTGTGTACTTATTTTCGCTATTTATGTGAAATGTACCTGACTTGATAATGTACTTCATTTTATTGCAATGTAAATGCCCATTGGGCGTAGATATACCTACAAATAAATAAATAAAAGAATTGAATGATTTTTTTATGTGTGAGAGTAAAAACCACTTTTTATTAATACCTTGTTAATCGTCAATCACTTAATTTTAAAAAAAATGAAACATTTCGAATTTCTTTCTTTCGTCGATAAGACTGATAAAAACAAAACACACAGGTCAAAGTATATTTTTTAGTCACGTATTCATTAGATTAATAGTAAATGTATTGGATTTTATGGTTAATCAACAAAGAATTCAAAAAATTAATCCATTTGTCGAAACTTTTCGCACTTTCAAGATCAATCTACAACACCGACCAAGGAAAACCTGTGTTCGTCCCATAATAACATGGAATTGAAACAAGAGCGGACACACGTAAGACCAAATCCACGCTGAAAGTCTTGGAGATGAAAGTTCTAAGATGTATCACCGGGGAAACCCTAAGGGACAGGATTAGAAACGCCCAAATTCAAACGAATTGCGAAGTCCAGGATGTTATCAGGTGGGGAAGAGAAAGAAGAAGAAACTGGAATGCATACGTTGAGAGAATGGGCGAAAATAGAATAGCCAAATCCGTGATGCATCTCTGCCCACCTGGCCGCCGACTTCCTGGACGATCTGCTAAAAGATGTAGGGATAGCTGGAGTCGAAGTCATCCCAAGAAGCAGCGTCGAATGAGACTAATACAGACCCTTAGGTCTACCTTAAGAATAAGAAGAAAGAAAATCCAAATATACTAAAATTTCCATTGAAATTTGCGGATCTAGGTATCACATAATTTGAAATATTTTAAAGTGAAAAATCACATTCAAATAAATATTTCAAATTAAGTCCATCGGGAATCGAACCCATGACCTCATGCATGCGAGCCCAACTAGCTACCACTACACCATGAGGTGTAAGATGTATGTATAATACGTATAATATATTACCAATTTTGTGTAAAAAAAAATTCTTGCAGATATAAATATAGTATGTTTAATTTTGGCATAACGAAGTGTTAAAAAGTATGTCATCATCCATTCAAATTGTTGATAAGATCCATAAATAAATATTTATAATCACTTTAATGTACAATGTGTAATAAGGTATAGTATAGTTAATATTATTCGTAGGTAGGTATATGATTCATTTTATCAAAATACATCAATATTAAGTACACGAGCATTTTTTATATGATTATTTTAATCGTAAAAGATTATCTCTTATGTTTGTCACAGAATGGAAAAGAATGCTTCAACTTGATATAATATTATGTGAAATGGAAAAACGGTGTGCTGGTATTCCCCTAAATATTATTTGTTGTAGGTATTTCCCCGCAAAAGATTTTTCCCATAAATCCTTCTTAAGGGGTGTCAGGAAATTTGTGCGCCGACATTTGACCGACGACATGCGACAGTTCTTCGACAAGTCATTTCTTTGACAAGCCTTTCGCTGAGCCAGCATTAAGTTAAAAGGGTTTGATCGACGAGCAATTAATCGACCAAGCAATTGATCGACGAACAATTGACAGTACTGAAAATAATTTTTTAATTTTTTGCGATTTCAAAAGTTGACTTTTTTGAGATTGTGTAGTTTAAAATTCATGGTCATCTGTCAATTTTGGGAACTTGCATACATGTAACGAATTGACTCATAGTTTTTTATTATTCCTATTTATGCAAATAATTGTTTTAATTTTAAAAGATTTCAGTAAACCTAGAATTTCAAAATTTGTAAAGATGACTTGTTTTTCCTAAGTTGTACTACAATAATGTAAATATTAGCTATCCTTGACCCTGACAAGTTGGCAATAGCCGAACATTTTATTGAGAATGGACACTTTTTCGCTTTTGAACCTAAAAATATTACACAAACCAAAAAACTACAACACAAGCGTAATTAAATAGGCTATCGAAATACACAAACATCAAAACAACATTAACATAGATGACGGACTTAAACTAACTAAAACACACATGGTTTCCAGTATTACACGCAAACACCAAAATACCTACTGCCGACTGTGACACGGTACAAATTCCAAGTAAATAAGAACACCACATTTGACATCATACGTACTACACCCTGAAGATGGCGCCTGCTACGGTGGCCGAAACGTCGGAGAAGACAAAACACGTAACACGGATAATCCCAAACAAGAAATAAAATAGAATAAGCTATCCTTCAACGAAATAAGTGTTCGATAATTGCATCAAATTCCCTAAGCCTCTTGTTAGTTCTTTTTTGGATGGTTCATAAGTAATGAGGCGATGAAATGTTACCTACCCTTACACCCACAACCACCGGCTAAACAGTATTACCAACAACTGGATGAAAAAGATTTATCTTTATGAAGAAAATTCTGATTTTCATCCGGAAATCGTTTATTTACAGAATGGTAATAGAAAATTCGATATATCTACATGTAGATGCGTTTGGTGATCGCAGTACTGGTCCAGCTGATATTAACTTCACGACAATAACTGTTATGCGCATTTTATACGGGACCAAAAACTGTACAGTTTCTAGTTCAGTAAACTCAGTCTGTCAAAAGACACGCTAAATGTGTATAATTAGCGCGATTGTAGGTTATGTTTGCAGACTAGAAATTACTAGTATAGCTTATATTATTTATTTTTTACGTTTTTATAAGCATTCAATACATCAATATCTACTTAAACGTTAACATAGAAAACATCTTGTTCGAATTTTACAAGACAACATAATATTTTGGAGGTGTCTTGAATTTCAATGCACGTAAAATAAACTTTTTTTTGATGTATTGGAATATATTATCTATTCAATTGAACGCATCACCGCCGAACTTTAATTTTGGCTAATAGATTGAACTCCACCTGACAAACGTAATATTGAGGAGGTGTCCGTGGGATTTGGACCTGGCTTGGGCATGTACTCCGGATGCCTCGGGAGTCCTGAACCCGAGCTGCCTCTTCTTAACGCCTGCAGGATCCCGCTGTCCTGGCAGACCGTCGATGACCATCCTACGGATGTACTCGGCGGAGCTGATGGATGCGGGCCTGACGTGGGAGGAGGCGAGAGAGCTGGCTGGTGACAGGGTCTCCTGGAGGGATCTAGTGATGTCCACATGCTCCACATAGGAGCGAACGTGGCGAAAGAAGAAAAGAAAGTCTCAAACAACTGTCAGGTCAGCCAAACGTAGCGCCGACGATTCTATATTCCATACAGTTTTCGCTTTATACGGGACAGTTTGCAAACTGCACAAGAATCTGTACAGTTTTTTGTCACTACAATTTTTGTAGGAAATTCGAATTTACTTCATGACGAATTAATAAAGTAAAAAATTAATCAATACTGGAAATCGTAACTTCATTTTTACTTACTTGAGTGAAAAAGTGTAACGAGGAATGCCAATTTGAAGAGGTTTACTGCCATTTTCTTTCTGAAATCCAACGAAAGTAAAAATATAATTACATACATATTTTTTTTGCAACGATCGCTATAACACGCTCTGTAATTTATTTATTACGTCAAGGTAAAGAAAACCTTTTTGGAGCAAGTATTTTTAAAATGCTTACGAGTGCCATCAGTGTTGTAAACATTTAACACCTTTTAATAAATTAAATGGCAATATATTAAAACATTCTTTAGTGTCTATTAAATGAAAAAAAATGAAACATTTCTAAAATACAGAAAATTTCTAAAATTGTAAGAATTCGGACCACAATTTTTAAGTTTATTTTTCCCCAAAATGTAAAATTTAATTTCAAAATAGAAAAACAGTAAAAATGGCTTTCTAGTAGAAAACATGGCTTACTATCAACCACTATGGCAAAACAAAAGTTTATTATTGTTTGTATATATCCATATTATATTAAACCAGAGTAAATGAACATGGGCGGCTTCTGTAGCACAATGTCTAAGACGCTGGATTCACGATAATGAGGTCCCAAGTTCGATTCCTAGTGAGAAGGAACACTAAAACCTATTGAGATTTTTTACAAGCTTGAGTGTTTGTAATGCTGTCCCTCTGTTATTGGGCCCACTGGCGTGTTAAGGTGGTTTAATAATAAATTAAATAATACTTTCATAGAAGGGGTATTTAACTAAAATCCACCCTTTTATGAAGAAACATGGCGTAGTTTCGAAACCAGTCGGAAGGCTAATCAATAAAATTTTAATTTATTTGTATATAACTAATTAAATAAAAATGCTTGGTACACTTCCACTTTTATTTATTTGACCAGTTAGCGCTTTCACCCTGTAACGGGCATTTTCAGACGTCAGACCATTACAGAGTGAAAGCGCTAACTGGTCAAATTAATAAAAGTGGAAGTGTACCAAGTATTTTTATTTAACTTTAATTAGTTATATACAAATAATTTGATCATGGAATTCCACCAAGTAATGTCAATAAAAAATTTAAATAAAAATAAAATTATAGTAAAAAACAACTAAAATAGTCAAAAAAAACTTAAATTACATACAAAAGAGGCTACTTTATGAAAACTTCTAGAAATAACTTATTTTTATTAAAATTTAATATGATTAATTGATTAACGAATTTCCATCATCAAATTAACAATATATCCACAAAAACTAAATTAAATTAAATAAAAAAATCATTACTTAAATCTGACTTTTGTTTACTAGATATAAATGCTAGGCTTATAAATACCAGCAAAACGATATTCATAATGCAGTGATTTTTTTTTTGACAATACTCAGCAAACTTAGTGCACGCGTGTAAAAATAATAGTTTACCTGCTATAGAAACGCACTCTTTAAATGAATGTTATGTAACCAACTTTCAACACCGAGAGACACTTAACTGTCGATATCACTCTAACCGGGCACGATAGGAGCTGATCCAAGGGTCGCGAGAGCAATGAGTCCACGAGAGAAGGGGAGTCTGGGCTGAATCGGGCCGGGCACAGCCGCCCCAGCGGCGCCAGGGCGGGCGGCCCGCACCACTCCACCCCGCCCCGCCAGTAATGGGGTCACACAGACCAGGATGGCATTTCGGCCGAGACGCATTGCGAAAAGGGGCGATGAATAGGGTGGGACTGCGAAAATACACACATTAATTATTTTTTTGCTAGACCTCCATATGTGTTAATAAAGCCATAAATAGTAAAAAAAAACTTTTGGTTGTCTGTAAAGTCGGTTTACGGACGATAATTTTCATGATAACGTCATAAGAAAACATTGATGAAAAATAGCATACTTTTATGAATTGAATTGAATTATTATTACTGAATTATCATTATTTTGTATAATACGAAGCAGAAGTTATTTGAAAATTACAATTTTTTCTAAAAATTAACATTTTTTTGCACTCGTTAATTTCACTTTCATTTTGTAGCTTGTGTGCTGCTGCTGTCTCCCTTCTACTCGGATGCATCGGCCGATGGAGTGAAAGAGAGATAGATGCGTCACAAACCGAACGCTTAGGCCGATCGTGCCTCTCTATAGCTTGTTCCGCGCTCTCGGTTGCACACTCGGCTCAGGCGGAACGTGACAATGAGTCATGCTTCTTCGTGTGTGCAGCCGGCGTTCATCGATCTATTAGACGTTATCACGTCAAAAAAATTCTCTTTTCTATTGCGATCTTCATCTACAAGATACCGACTGAAAAAAATCGAATTCGATTTTTTAAATTAAAAATATTAACTTAAGGGCTTACCTAAGCTTGAAAAAAAACAGGTTTATTAGGTTTATAGCATGGGTAGGTCCTGCTGACGCGACGGGACGATGACGGCGCTCACTAAATGTAGCCGCAAAATGTTTTTTTTTTATACGGAAAGTAAGATAATAAAATAAAAACTGGCACGCTAATTCCCTACAGTTTGATTTGTGATGATTAACGTTTGCTTATCCTGATAATTGAAAAAAAAAATCCTGATAATTGAAAAAAAACAATGTGTTCCATTTTTTTTTAAATCATACTTTTTTTTTAATCACAGAAAACAATTTGAAGTATTTATGTCAATTTTTTTAAATTGTTACAATTTGACATCTCAACGAGAAGTTGAGATGTCAAATTGTAAAATTATGTGCTTTATAGATATTTAGGTCCCAGCTGAGATTCATTTTACGACTATGACTTTCAGCCTTGCTGCCTTTGCATTTGTTAAAAATTTTATATTTTATGTAACCTTTATTATACAGTGCAGTGATACAAGTTAGATTAAAATTGCAACGGGTATAAAGTTTATTATTGCTTTATAATAAATTTAGTGGCACATCATTAAACTTTCACTTTCTAGTTCAAGTCCCCTCCGTTTCTAAAAGTGACAAATAGGGGTGGAGTGCTGAGCGGTCAATTAACTCATGTCTGTTTAAATGGGGTTTGTTACATTAATATTTACAGTGGAATTAATTACGCCTATTTTGACAAAGTATCAAATAAAAAAGCTCGATTTGATCAAAAAAGGTTTTTTATGAGAAAAAATAATTTGACTCAATTTTATTTGGGTATAAAAAGTAAAACAACCTATCTTGCTAATAAAACATCATGTTATTATTTAATACGTCCGCCACGTAGCCAACGCAGTGCCCTATGCACCATTGGGTGACGATAACAGAAAGTAGTAGAAGTATTAATTTAATGATGATAATGGAATGATATTTTTTTCATTCATGTTTTATTTATCTTTCCACCGATTTTATAGTAACCTTCATCAAGATTTAACAATTTATAATAAACTAAATATCGATGGGTCATTTTTACTGGCACTCTTTTAAAATTTGATAAATTAATAAATTTTTGATAAAGAAGTTAATTTTAAACCTAAACTTAGTTAAAACTAAACAAATATTTTTATGATTATTATGAAAACGTGAGTGCTACTAAAATTGAAACCATATCGTTTTATGTAAAGATATTCTCAGAATTTTTTTGCATGTTAAGGTATTTTTTTCAACTATCGAAATTTACAACGTATTAAGTATGTTCAAATACTTGTACACAAATCTGGATTTATCCCATGACGGGAGTAGGTATATATTTGATTTATATATATAGAGAGGAGAAGTGGATTTTTTTCAAATTCGGAAATATGGACATTGGCTGGGTTAAGTGGCCACTTGACATACTACAACATCACTATCAATACATAGATGTCGTTAGCAACGCGCTGGTGGGTGGTTTTCAAAATGTAAATCATAAAGGCAAAATCAAAAATGGTACCTGGTGTGGATATTCGCTAATAAGCGGAATGGGGAATGTTGTAGTAGGTACGTCAAGTGGCTACTTAACCCAGTCAATGACAGGTCATACGCCCTGTAAACGCTTGAAATATATCGAAATTTGTTACATATAAAAGTAAGGAAAAATTTAAACGCTTTTGTGAACACATTTTCCCCCATCTTTAGCTATTTTTAGATAAACCAAAGTCGTCTTGTATCGGTAAAGTAAATTAAATAATGAACTTATATACCACAAATTATAGGGTTTGGATTTTAAAACATGTTTGCCATTGATTATAACAAGCTATTCGTATTATGTAAAGTATATATATACATATAAAACTAGGGGATACTTACTCGCTGCATTATTAAATTGTCAAGCTGAATCATAAAGGGGTGATAATTTACTACGAGTATCGTCAAATTCTAAATTTTCTGCATATTTTCGTCCCCTTTCATTATTATGGATCGCTTAATATCCGCCTCTAGACAATAAACCGTTCAAGTGTCAATTTTACCCCGACATTTCTTCAAATGAAAAATCTTAAAATTCGTCATTATCATCACAAGCGTAAGGATTCCACCAAATGCCTCCAAGCCAAGAGATAGGCCGGCTGTTCTCTTATATCCTGCCAAGTCCGGTCTACTTCTCACATTGAAAACAGGGTTTTAAAAACACATTATTTTTAATACCAATTCATACCTTGGTAACCAGCTAATTTATTACAACCTTAGATAATTATTCCAATCTGGGTATTACAATATTTGGTTTGTGACTAGAGGGATTGGACATTTAGCTAATGATTAGCGAGACCCAACAAAGAAATCTCGGTTCCCGGGTATTTTTGTATTTTTCTTTATTATTTGACCTATTTTCTGAAACCCCGTCAGTACAAAAGCGACCGAAAATAGCGGTTATTAACCCCCGTGGCATTTTCCCTGCCATAAATGTCACCACCTATATAACAATACATCGGATAAAACCTTAAACTGACTTTCTGAATTTAAAGTTATAATATCTAACATACTTATGAAGAAAAGCCGTTTTTTTAATTTAGTAACACAATTTTAGACCTAATTAAGATTGGTAAATGGTACAAAAGCATTGAGCTATCTTTGGTCGACAATTTATAATCAAATCAAATGACACCTCCATGAATTTTTTCTCAAGTTTATCTCTTACTTGATGTATAGATTGTATTCAATTCAAGTAAAAAGTAATCCAAAGAAAGAAACCAAAGAATAAAAACAGAACATCTTATTAGTAACTGGAGCTTTCCACTAAGGTAGTCCTCTGCATTGAAATAATAATACTTATTCGGTGGTCCTCTGTTACATCACTAATCGTCTGAAGTCCAAAGTTTACAAACAAAAAAAAATTCATGGTTAAAGTTAAAATCGAGAAACGTGTCTAAGCTTAGTTCAACATATTTATGTTATATGCATAAAATTAATTAAAAAATTTCAGGTCTAGCTTTGATATTTCTATTATGAATTTTAGCCATAGTATATTTATTATAATTTGGTAGCCGAAAATTGCTCAATGCCGCATTATTATTTGGTATATCGCCATAAATACTGTTAAACTGAAATTTCAGAGTATTCCAGATACTGCGGTTACATCTATGAAGTAACTGGAAGTGTTGTATTGCTTATTAATAATAGATTTATGTATCGCCATAATAACACATTGTCTCCCATCACTCTTCGGCCGCTAACAAGCAAGGGACGATAGAACATTATTACTCTTGAAAAATACACTGAAGTTAGGAAACTGTCTGAAATATAAAACCGTTACATCATTATATTTATTTTTATACACGAAAAACATACCTTTACTGTTCATCGATCAGTCCCTTACGATGTCCTAATGTCCGAAAAAGTAGCGTCAAATGACTACACATCATTAGTACTTGTACGCATTTTCAATAATGTAAGTATTTATAAGTAATTTGTATTATTTTATTTGTAAAACTGCTGTTTTAACAAACAATTACTAATAAATGTAGGTATATATTATATGAATTGTGTGAAAGGCGTACAAATGCTGGAATATTCAGAATATCATACTAAAACACCAAAATTTCTATCGCTGGCCTCAGGTGGAGTCTTAATATGGTTTTAAAATCATTTTTATCTGATGCGGCCCTAAATTTTTAGGGCCTTATAATTTAATCTAAACTACTTTTATAACTACCGTCATAGTAACTTGATTAATCAGGATAAACTCTACCATAATAACGATTTACGATAACGGACATGATAAATAGATAATTATAAATAATCTTTATCTTATTCCTATTTTCTGAGATTTATACCGAAAAACCTAGACTCTAAATTTAAGCGAACGACAATATTATCGGACTGATAACATCGTGATCAGCACTATATCAGATAATAGATTTCGGAACTTTGATCTTTCAAAAATATTTATCAAAATTCCAATGGTTTTTTTTAAAAATGATTTTTATTGATGCACTTAGTCACATAATATTATTCCGAGATAATATACCTATGATTTGATTTTGGTATGAATCAGTATACTTATGAACGCCTTTTTTGAGGCAATAATCTGTAAGAAAACGCAATTTTGGTAGTTTTCGGCATCGAAATGAATCGAAGGTTTTCTGTCGTTAATTTGTGTAATTACCGACCGGAAGCCACTTGAATCGAGTACCTTACACCATCAATTATTCAAAGTTAAATAATCATATAAGAAATAAACTATACTTTCATTAAATGTTTTAAAAAATCACGATTTTAAGAGAAATTGAGAAATAATATAATTCATTCATTCAGAATACTATTTTAAAAATCTGTTATAATAACCAGTAAATAATTTTGAATTCCAGATAAATAATTCTTGTTCAGCTCATTCGGTGTCGACCTACGAGTATGTAGTTTATAGGAATAAATTGTCCTGTTGCTAGTCATATTGATTTATTTGGATGTAAAGTTCATAGTATCTACGTAAATCATTAATTTCCGTTATTCATTCGTATAGCTTGAATATTCAGTTCACATCACGATAAATTTTGCGCCTTCTCATTAACCGATTAGCTTATCGGTGTCCATGGTTTTATATCTTGTGTTTCTGCTATATTTAACTAGTTGTACTATCGATAAAAACGTTAAAAATGATCGCATGGATTTATACACCGTGTTTCACGATGAACCATGATCAATCACCCTCCGGAGTTTCGCGGTCTCATCGTGAAACACGGTGTATTCACTAACCTTGAAAAGAAAACAAAAAGGCTACATTTCTTCGTCTTTTTTGACCACATCGCTTCCACGTGATATCCACAAACGATCTCCTCTCCAAGCTTGAAACTTACCATTAGACCCACATCTGATACAGAGTACTAGCAGACTTTCTTTTGGCTGCGCACAGAGGAAACATAGATTACTGTTTCAATAAAAATTTACTGTGTGTAGTTTATCTACGTGATTAGCTATTATCTCCGTTATTTGCCTCATTTGGATCGTTAAATCAGAAAAAATACAATTAGAGAGGTGTTCTTAATTAATAGTTTACCTACCTAATATTAAATCAATATGGCTAGCCAACTATATGACGTGATTTTTAACAATTGAATTATTTATCTTATCTTATCATTATTAATTAAAGTTAACTTAAATTATAACTTGAAATTAATTACACAAACATAATGCGTACATTTTGCATAAGTAATGATTCTGATAACCACAACTCACAAAGTGCTTAATGGTATTCTTATGTTTTACAGACAAAAAGTAAACATTATTCGATTACCCGATTATTCAAAGTTGTAGATAATAGAAATTTTCACAATGCTTTTGGAATATTAAACAAATTTTTGCGAAGTGAAATATTTATCTGTCAATCACTGCATCCTGTATCTCAAATGTCTACCAATAAGACATAACATCATGTCCTAATTTTTAAAATACGATTAATAATTTATATGCAACGGAATCGTTGAAGCAAAAAAAAAATAAGTAAAATTACCAGTAATACTTAAAACATAAATACAAAATATTACTGATGAAGTTTCCTGTCTCTAATATTTATACCTACTATTGTAGAGTTGCGCCTGTCTGGGTTTCCAGAGTATAAATATTCATTTTTTGGACACAATGGTTCATAACTACTATGAAAAAGATAAAAAACATTTTTAGTGTGTCCAAATACTTGTGGACAAAAACTAGATTTCACTCTGTTGAGATGACAAATTGTAATGAAAAAGATAAGTTACTTATCAAAAATAATTTCTTGTAATTTAATCATTGAGACTGATCATCTAGCCGTAATGTAATAAAATGATCAAGGTACACTGCACTTGGTGTACCAATGCAGTCCTCTATGCACCATTGGGTGCTTATAAGGGGTAGTAGTAGTAGTATTTAATCAATAAATTATTCTTTTTTCTTTTGATGAAAAGTTAATATTATTCAGTATTATTTTTTTATTGCGTGTTAAAATTTTAGCAATTTTATTTCGTAATTATCATCATCATAGCATATCCGCTCCCGTGTGGAGCATATGGTTCCACAAACTGCCTCTAGGCCAAGGTTAGGTATATTTATAAAATGCAATCGTCAGTTATCGTGTGATGTTTGCACATAGAAAATTGTTTATATGGCTAATAATGTAAATAATATGTTATTGGTTTTTCACGGTTTTAAAAGAATTCAATACATCAATATCTACTTAAACGTTTACAGAAGAAAAAAATTAACTGTCAGGTCAGCCAAACGTTTTGCCGACCATTCAATATTCCAAACAGTTTTCGCTTTAAACGGGACAGTTTGCAAACTGCACAATAACTGTACAGTTTTATGTCCCGCATTAGACTTTGAATTTATACATTTAAATAACCCCATATCTACTACATTACGTTAGTCAATGCTTTTATAGATTTTCTTTGTTTCGTCAAGATGAAGGGAGACTAGAAATAATATATTTCCAATTCTGCAAAAGTTCCCCAAATAGGCTTAAGTCAGTACTCACGTTTTATATAGATGTCATACAGTAACAAAATATTTGCTTTGGACTTGCTCAATTCTTTAAACATGATAACAAGATTTTTTTTAAATTTTATCATATTCTACAGCTTCAATCAAAGATACAGAATTTCATTCACACATTAAACAGACTATATCAATATAAGTTTCTGTGAGTAAACTTTTTCACTCGGCATTTTCAGATATTTAAAGGTATTATAATCATTTTTAAAATGTATTTTGTAAAATCATCATCATTCAATATCCGCTTTCTATGAGGAGAATGTAGATTCCTCAAACTGCCTTCAAGCCAAGCGATCGGCCGGCCACCAGCTTCTGTACATCGTCCCAAATCAGGTATACGTCCCGTAGTTTTGACAAAAACTGTCGATTTTCGGCAATTCAGGTCAGAACTACAAAACGATGAACTTACTTGGGAGAATGCGCGGTAACTGGCGGTCGATTGCTTAGCTTGGAGGCAGTTCGCGTAATCCATATTTTATTTGTCTTATTATTTTATTGATTTATTTACAAAACCAACTTAAGTCATTACAAAATATAATATAAGGCGTGGAACATTAGTTTGCATAACCAATAACATGTTATGAATATTAACAATTAAAATTATATATTATATATCCATACATATACACATAAAAAGTGCCTAAATAATAAAAGGGTGGGAAGAAGGGAAGAATGAAAATTCTCGACATCGGAAATACATATGCAATGATATAATGAATGCTTAAAACAATAAAATAAAAACATAAAAAAAGGCAAGTCCACTAAAACGTCGCTGTAGTGTTTACGCAGAGAATTGCAGCCCTATCGGATGCAGGGCAGTAAGGCTTGGCGTCGCGGCGCCGCGTCGGTCGCCAAGGCGACGCCGGCGCCAGATGGATCCCCCGCGCCCCCACACCCTCTCCCACATCCCTTCCTTTGTTTACATCCTTCTAGTGATCGCCAAGTGCGCATGTGGACTGTTACAGGGTTGACTAGAGCGCGTGGCGGAGGTGTCGGTGACCGCTTTATCACTTGTATTACAACTTTCAATATTAATTTACATAGTTGAAGATAAGTTTTAAAGGTTAATAGTCTTCCGGAGATCATACCAAAGAATGTAAAAAGGCTTCAGTTTGAAAAGAAAACTTTTTGGTTGAAATCATTTTACGAAGAACTCACTGTTGGCCATAGTAAATATGATTTATATTTTATAGAAAAATATAGTTTATTTTTACATGCAAATGCGTAAATGCCCGAGTATTTTGGTATTATATTAAAATTATATTCTTGATTTACTGACAACGACAAAGCTTCAAAAAAGTTATATCAAATTTACTTCAAACTATTCTCCAAGGAAACACCATGACCGATGTTTAAAAATAAGGGTTAATTCAATTGGGGGAAAATGCGAAGCTCTCATTTTTTATTTTTCTGGATAACCACAGATGGCAGCAAAATAAAAACAGTATTTAAAGAGCACATAAAATTCTGTTTAATATAAATATTTACGAATAAAATATCCACCTTTTTTTAATGCCAAATCGTCTCTAATATTATTCAAGTTCAATTTTAATCTTATGTTATTCGATTAAGATCTAATGTTTGTTAATTATTAATAAAATGATGAACGTGGTTTGCGGTTTAAAATAATTAAAGCATCTAAGGCTGCACCTGAGGCTATCGTATGAAATTTTGGTAATTTCAAAATAAAATTCCGGATTTGCTAAGAACCACAAAGGTTTCAAAATATGATCAAACACATTATGTAGGAACACGGATATTTGAAAAAGTATGTGAATTTTATGTAAAAAAAATATTTGCAAGGATCTCATTTTTAAACACAGATAACTAGAGGTGGCAGCAAAATAAAAAAAGTTAATAATAATTGAGTAACAATAATCGAAAGCACGTTAACATATTTTAGGAAATAAGCGGGCTAGTTTTTATATTATTTTCTTATTTTACCGTAAAAAATTAAAGGTAACTCGGTCCCAAGCGAATAGTAGGTGTACATGGCAAAACACGATTTTTTCTAGCCTCAGTAGTCCTCTTAAATACGACGTGTGGGTATCGGTGCATGTAATCAGAAGAGTTATAAGGCTGGACGATAATTATATTAAAATAATTTTATCGATATACCGTTTTCTAAGAACTAACGTTTTATTGCTATCGTGAAAATTAACCTTATCGAATGCAAGGTAATTAAATATTAAATAGAACAAAATTTATTTTACTGTACTTTATTACAAAAAGTAAATAGGATGCGCCTAAAAAATATTCCTTATACATTTTATTAAATAAAGTAATGGTTTTAATAATTTCAAGTAAAACAATACTCAAAAAAGGTAGTCATAAACCCTAATTAAATCAATTCAGAAAAATCCTGAACAGATGCGTGACGTCCTGGACGACCAATGCTGATAATCCGTGTGTAGTTTACATTGAAACAATAGGGTGCCGACTTGACTTGGTAAGATGCACAGGATCTGGTATTCCATCGAGAGGAAGAAGTAAGGATATGACTAAAAAAAATGCCAACAGAATTCATATTATCTCAGCATTCCTAAGCCTCGTTTAAATAAGCAATATGTAGGCGGACTGAGCTATCTATGATCAAATTTTTTATTGTGAAAACACGCGAAATCGTGAATTTTAATTTAATTTTATCTTACATCCCGGTTGCAAACTTCAAAAGATCAAATAAATTCGAAGAAACATAAATGGATTTATTATAGTAAATTGTAAAATGCCGCTAAATTCATAAATTTATTGTCGACTGAAAAAAGCTCAATCTACCAACATAACACTAAACAAAATAATGTTTTTTTTAAAACCTTAAAATGGTAGAAAGTAATAAAATTGTTATAATATGATTAAATTTGAATTCAAATTCTACATTAAGCGTAGAACATAATATTCAGATCCAAGCTGATATTGACTGAAGGTACCCTTGGCAACATTAAAAAAAAAATTAATGGTATTAAAAATGAAAAAATTCTACAAAGGTTTAAGCAAATTTAAATTATATTTGATTGTTATAATTATTATTTTATACTTCCAACTATTTTCTAGAAAATATTTTGAATACCAATATTTAAAAGAAGTGTATGATTTCTAAAAAAAAAAATAAGGTAGGACCAAATTTTTTTTCCCATCTGGATCACTTAAGGCGTTAACAAATAAATAAAAAAAATAGTAATTAAAATGGGGGTTTATATAAAATATTTATTTGAATGCGTTTTTCACATAAAAGTATTCAATTCATATATATGATAACTAGGAGCTAAAGCGTAAGACTGATCATCTTGCCTTCATGCAATTGCGTGTGTCAATGCAGTGCTAGGGCACTGTTGGGTGCAGATAAGGGAGAGTAGTAGTAGTAATTGAAAGGCACATCAAATTCTAGGGATTTTTCTAGCCAGCTTTTATTTAAATATCTTATTTTTCCATATAAAAAAAATATTTTTGGTGTGCTGTTTTCTCGTGCAATGGACGATATTTTTCAAGCCTCTGTACCCTATACAACTATGAATAACAGTAGAAGACTTTTTAAATCAGTAAATCTAAATATACAATCCGGAAATAAATTTAAATATATAGGAAAATAACAATGAAAAGTAATCAACAATGACACCAGCGTATCAAAATCAAACCCAATATAAAATATTTGGTAGATACTTAATTTCTATTAAATCAATATCCGTCAATGTAGGTACCTACCTTGATTATTAAGCACACGGTGACGTTATTCAAAAAAAAATACTGATGCATCATGTCATATTATTACTAACACAAGTGTAGATTTTTGGTATCAACAAGTCTTACTGATAACTGAAACCAGTCGGGCGATGTATTTCCACTTCAGGACCTTTTCAATGCTGATAACAGCGTGCCAAATAATACATTTTTTAAATATTCTATCACACTTTTGCTATTATGTATTTATTCATATTGCGAACATTGGTATAATAATGTACCAAAATCATAATCGACGCCGACGGTGGAAAGGTAAAAGCTACAAGGCAACATAATATGTGCAAAGGAAAATGTTACCTAGCTGCATAATGTCACTATCTCAATTGGTATAATTTTTCTTTACATCTCGTATATTATGTCGCTTAAAACCTTTTCCATCAGTTATATATAAATTTTCAATATTTTATGTATTACGATCAGTATTACAACCCTTATGTATGGTAGTGAAGCGTGGTGTTGGAAAAAGAAGGATGAAAGTAGATTGAATGCAGTTAAAATGCGATCTCTCAAGCGAATGTGTGGTAAGACTATGTATGATAGGTGTACAAATGTCGAAATTAGAGCAGAGTGCAAGGCTGAGATAAGCATCATCGACAAAATTAAGAAAGGGCTTTGGTTTGGTCATGTGGAGCAAATGAGTGATAAAAGAACGGCTAAAAAAGTTTGAAATGATCAAGTAAAACAAGTGCATGTAAGAAGTCGGAATAATCGACGTGCGTGCATGAGAAGATGTATGAATGTGGAGGAAGCAAGAGAAGTGTGCCAGGACAGAGCGGTGTGGCATTCTATCCTCTCTGCCTACCCCTTCGGGGAAATGGCGTGATGGTTAGTTAGTTAGTTAGCTAGTTAGCTAGTCCAAGATATCACGTAAGATTGTTTAAAATATCTAGATATACTGCACTTGTATTACCAATGTAGTTTCTTATGCACCATCAGGTGCGGATAATCTTGAAAAACACTTACATCATTTTTACGAATAGGAAATTAGTGTATTACTGTAATAACATTTGGCCACTAGGTCGCGGGTTTATTTTCCGGTTGAGATGGGGTGAATATAAAATTCATATATATATTTAATTGCGATATTCACACAATAGGTATTTATGTTTCACATAATATTGAAAATGTATTTATTGTAATTGTTTAGCCTAGGGCTGGCACATAGGCGTAAGACTGATCATCTTGACTTCGTGAAATAAATTATACACTACACTGCACTTGGTGTATCAATGCGGTGCTCTTTGTACCATTCGATGCGAATAAAGGGGAAAAATATAAAAATAAGATACATAAATATCTGTTTTAACAATAAAATAAATGTGTAATTGAAAATTGGTCTGAGAGAATAATTTTCACTTTATTAAAATGTAGAATAAGAATTTTTCTCTGGACATCCTGTATTTTTATATTCGTCAACTCATTAAGAGAAGAAGAAAAAACAATATTTAAGATTACAGTTATAGATTTTTTAACTATCCGTAAATAAGCTGTAAGTAGAAGGTTGGCGAATTGATTAATTTAGCAATTGAAGAAGAGTATTCACGAAGGTAATTTAGAAATTATAACATGGCTTGGTGTACCTACATAGTATCTGACCGGTAATCAGAAAGATTTAGTTTCGAGAGCAATAATATTGATGTCAGATTTTTTCAATTATGTAGATTGTGAATTGTATGTAGATATAATAATATAGAAACGTGTTTTTACTTTACAGAAAAGTTATAAATAAATACACGTAACGTGTAATGTGTAGTATCTTACATTACCTATCTTACAAGTTGCCTTACACGTCGCATCATAACTCAGAAATTAATATTTTTTATTTTATTATAATTAATTTTAATTTATAGGAAAACCGACAGCTTTAAATGACAACAGGAAGTATAATAAATAAACTAAATAAACCAATTAAAGGTTTTCACAAATAGAAAAGAATGAATGTAAGAAGGTTATATTTGAACACCTCTCTAGACTATCGGCCATGGTCGATGAAATATTCCTATAGTGGGAAACATCCATATTATTTAACAATCTTTTTCTAGGGGATTCTCGGCGAGAATCTTATAAAAGTTGATCTTTATTATACATACATACACCTGCACCTATAATATTGGTTTAACTGGGTATTGAAATTTTTACAATAGAAATAGTTGAAAGAGCGTACACGTGACAGAGCGTAGGTACTCAAGTCAACTTATTCGTCCTCAAAATGAAATTGGCCTACGTTTAAATTTTTTTCATTTGAAGAATCAACCCTTCTAAATATATTATAATTACCTATTACGCTTTTTTATCTGTTTAAAAAGGCTTCGAAAATATTATGTATGGCTTTCTTTAAACTTCCACGTTCTCAAATATTATGACAAAACTCGTATATCTTTTTTTTGTTCTTTTTGTACAATTTAGGCTAGATAGGGAATATTTCCAACTGAAATAAATTTTGTAAAAACTCTAAACATACCTTTATTTTGTATTTGGAAAAAGTTCAATACAGTTTTTATAACTTCATGTTTATGAAATATGGCGAATCAGATATCACGAATATTTCTACCAATCGTTTTAATTATTTTATCATTAATTTGCTTAGACTTGGGTCAAAATAAATCAATTGAACCAAATTTTAATATTAAAATACAGTATCTAATATTCGCCCGCCTAGTCCTGATTATCTTTATAGATATAAACAAAATAGCGGCAAGATAACAGCCAGGGATTCAATAAAAGGAGGTAAAAAGGTAGCACTTGAGCTATTACAGTGTTGGTACAGTGCTCTCATTAGTTGATATATGTATAAGCCTTCAGTCACCATGATGTTCCCTGCTGTCCTAGTGATGGTCCTACTTCTAACTCCATCAGGTTTAAAGTGCTTTTACTAGTGAAAAACCTAAGAATGCTTTGTGATTTTTTTAGTTTCAATAATGCTCTGAGTCAAATAAACGAGTGATGATAAAAATATTGATGTTTTAACGAGTTGAGTTGCTGCCCATTTCAAGTGATTTGTGCTACAAATTGGTTTAAATAATTTAAATATCTCTATGTCTTTTGGGAGAAAATTATTCGATACGTTGTAAACTTTGGTTGACCATTAAAAGTAAACAAACGTTATAGGTATATCCAAACTTTTTGTGAAGCGGCTATTTTTTTTACAACTGTACATCACGTTAAACATTTTTAAAAGTCTTTTTGAGTTCTCGGTGCTCATTTTTTGATCGTATGTATTTCAAAATCAATTAAGTTCGAATCTAAAAATTTTCTCATAATCTAGCTAATTTATTAGTTTTTTGTAATTTTTAATAAGTCTTGTCCCAACGAATATTTTGCCAACGTTGCGGAGTACATAGTGGAGTCCTTCATCTGCGCTGATGAGTAACTATGATATTGAGTGTGTTTGATTAAAGACAGATTGAACCCAGACTAAATTGTTGTATTCTGCAGGCTGTATAAATATACTAACCTGATTTCAATACGTGTAACATTTTTTTTAAAACAGGACTAAATTTAATTTCAACTTTATCCACTTTTTATTTGAAATTTAAAACATTTGCGTTTAAAGTTTTTTTTTATGTTAAGAGATTGGTAGCTCTAAAACTACATAGAATACGAAAATTGTGGATAAAAATAAGTGTAATAATGAAATATCTGACTAGTCTTTTTAAATTTACGTATTTGTCTGATCAATAAAGCAATCGGGATCATAAATTAACGCTGGATCTTGAACGCTACCGCATATTATTTAATAACTTCACTAAGCGCTTACTATGTTGGTGAACTCTGGTAGCAATCCAAGTCAATACAGAAGTAATATGAATAGCCTTTTATAATTTTTAATAGCATACTTCGTTAGGTTTGAGAAACAATGTTTTTGAGAAAATTTAAACATTTGAAATTTGACATGTACCTATACACCGTGCTTCACGATGAGACCGCGAAACTCTTTCTCAAAAAATATGAATAAAAATTCACGTGTGTATCACATATTTTTGAATTAAAGACCAAAGATTTAGATTTGAAGTTTGAATTTGAATGTGGGTACGGTGACCGGGATGCCCCCCCTTCCCTCCCTCGCCTCGCCTCCCTCGCCTCCCCGCCGCCACAACCCGTATTTAAAGCGTCGATTTTTATTAATACTTTTTAAAATTAATTGTTAGAAATGCCTCGATCAAAACACTTTATTGGGATTTTTTTCTCAGAATACCACAAAAAATCACCCTCCGGAGTTTCGCGGTCTCATCGTGAAACACGGTATATATACTTAAAAAATACAATAATTTTTTTTTTTATATAGCAATTTTATGAACACTTGAAAATTGAATACATAAGAATGCACATAAACTATTTCAAATTCAAGTAACGACGTATAAAAAAAATAAAGTCTAAACTGTATTTTTTTTAAAGGGAATTCTTTGGAATGCTGGAGCTGCGATGGCGTAGAGTGTAATGATAAATATCCAGAAAAAACTACTTGCGGGGCCCCTGGCCCAACGGAGCCCCCAACAAAACCCCCAACTCAGCCCCCAACTCCGCCCCCAACTAAGCCCCCAACAAAACCCCCAACTACGCCCCTAAAAAAAACCCCCAACTCAGCCCCCAACTCCGCCCCCAACAAAACCCCCAACTCAGCCCCCAACAAAACCCCCACTCAGCCCCCAACAAAACCCCCAACTCAGCCCCCAACAAAACCCCCAACTCAGCCCCCAACAAAACCCCCAACTCAGCCCCCAACAAAACCCCCAACTCAGCCCCCAACTCAGCCCCCAACTCAGCCCCCAACTAAGCCCCCAACAGAGCCCCCAACCCCAACAGTCGCGCCCACCAAGAGAGCGACAGAGATTCAGCAGCGAAAATATTTTCTCAGTAAGAAGACTAAAGGCAGAAGCAGAAGCAGAAGATGAAGACGAATATCGCTGTATTAAAGTCGTGTACAAAGGTAAACAAATATTCATACTTTAATATAACATTAGCAATGCCTATTCTTTCTGTAGGTGGCGCGATGAGTTTAATTTAATGAGCTTTAAGATTATCTGTAAATTTGGTATTTATATTGAATCGTCGTCAATTCATTTTCGCATAAACTGCCTCCACCTAAAATCACTTGCAAACGAGTGGAGGCTATTATTTAAAATATCAAAAAAAATTATTTATTACTTCCTTTTAACTATTACATCCTTATCAGATCCAGATTGTTTTTTTAAAATTTTTAAGTAAATATGTTTTTAAAACCTTTTATAACACAATTAATGAAAATAATGCGATACATACCTCCAACATTTTTAATACTCAATTCCATTATGCATGGTGTAACAAAACTCGTAGTATAACTCGAAAACTGGTGAATCTACATCGTATTTGGAGTGTGTAACATGACTTTTTAATCTGAGCTTGAAAAAAAAAAATTTTTCTTCTCACAAAAGTTTTCATAGGTATGGCAGATTAAGTAAAGTTGCTCAAATTATTATAAAAACGCGTGTTTTAATTTTGTTTTCTTTTTGGATAGTATTAATTTGACTAAATACATGATATTTGATAACAATTTGGAAAAAAAAATCGAAAAAAAAATCAACTTTGTAGAAAATTTTATTATAAAATCTTAATAATTTCATTGATGATGGTGCTTAGCGCTTCGCGTTAGCTAAAAAAAATTACTGCCGAAAGATTGTCGGCAGTGGACTTCCAGGACGCCCGAGAACCTGATGCCCTGTAAAAAAGGCAAGCATGGTTAAGGCTTTCGGGAGACATACGTAGTTAAAGTCCAGCCAGCTAAAACGCCTTCCCCAGATGACAGTAGATACCAAGGATTTCTCACCTCGTGTACCTTACAAAGTCAGACTACCGTACATTTAATATTCTCCGTGGTAGCCAACCGTTTGTATCCACAATAAAAATTCCAAACATTTCAAATTTAAGATTCCACACACCAGTGTCGTTCTCATGATCATTTAGCTCACTTGAAAGCTAAAACACCTGGCCGGCAATCAGAATACGAAAGTATAAACCCCGAAGCGGATTTATATTTATGAATTTATATTTTCAAATAATTTGAAGAATTAAAAAATAAATATAATTAATTTGTAATTTTATAGATGAGGCTGAAACCAAGACCAAAAGAGGTTGTCTCAAGTTAGCAGAAGGAGATAACAATGACAAGGACATTTGCAAAAAGTTCTTGGCCAATGGCAAGGATGTCCACCAGTGCGGAGTATGTAAAAAGGAGCTTTGCAACTCTGCTGGATTCTACCAACTATCGAAAGGACTATTCTTCTTGTTGCTTTTACCTCTCGTACGTTTATTTTAAATCACGTTAAAAATACAGAGGTATTTCAGTAATGATTACATTATACTGATGTACATGTGAAACGCTTTATATTTAAATGGGTGGCTGAGAAAATAATAAAATACCAATAAAAATCATACTTCAAAATTTTGCGAATTTTCCTCTCCGAGCTAAAATGGAAAAATTCTTTGGTGTATCGTAATGTAATTGTACTATTTATTTCTAACTAGTAACAATAATTACCACTTTCCATAAAATGAGTACTTGAAATTATGCTTGAAAATCACTTTTATTTCGCATTTACAAACGGGCTTCAGTTCGTAGTGCAAAAAAGGATCATTTGAAAATGAACAAAATCAATTCAACATACTATTATCAACACTCATATTATTATTAAATCATTAAGCGAATAGGTATTTTAATTTATATTTATCTTTAACAGCTCAGGGTAACAACTTTTGTCCCATAGTACATCCATTTATTATAAAATGTTATTACTGAGAGATTTCCCCGAAACCGGTAGCATAACTAGTTTACATTACAAGAGTAATATATTTTGTCACAATTAACATGAACCAAAAATGAAATCATGTAAAGTAAGTAGGTTAAAAATCGGAGTTGTGTACATGAACTATGTATGTTGTTGTATTATATAATTTCTACTGAGTTACTATTTGTAATACATTTAGTTAAATATTAGAATGCAATTTCACCAAGAAGTGTCAGTTGATAATCAAAAAATTATAATATATTTATTGTGTATTAATGTCTGTTAAATATGTATATTTTATGTTCATAAGCAACTTGACTATCAGTATTATAAATCCATTGTATTGTTTTTTTCTAAATAGGCATAAATTTATTTCGGTTTATTTATAGGAAAGTGAAAATTAACCATACTTAAATGTTTTCAATAAATAATAAAATTTATTTATTTACATTCGTGCATTATTTTTTACCGTCACGTCAGTCACCTCGAGTTGGTAATGTATGACAATGTAAAAACATTCGAACAGTGAATAAAAAGTATACAAAGGTAACTTGTATACTTTTACTTTTAAGGTGAGCATTCCAACCTTCGAAAAAGAATTCACTAAAAGAGGCGTTTTCATAAAAAAAAACTAAAAATATACGCTTCATAGCGTCAATTTCATAACACCGCTTATTATCAAATTCCGCCGTCTAAAGACTCATTAGACCACCCACCGTCAACATACACTCACACTTTGAAACGTGTGACATAGATGTCTAGTGGTTACGTAGATGCCTAGTGATAACGTAGATGCCTAGTGAGTGACGTAGTGGGTCACTAGGCAAGGTTGTCTTTTTCAAGTATGGAATGCCACTTTCCGAAAATTCCAACTTTAAATATTTGGTGAAATATTTAAAAAACCGTTTTAAATCCTGAATGGATTTTTTAAACTTTAAGGCAAAATAAATCATGATTCCTTTAGCTGGTATATCCATGGCACGGATCATTTTGCTTTTAAGCAATAAATGTACGAGATACACGAGCACTTAGGGCATAAATGCAGTGTCCTTTGCACAAACGCGGATAAAAAAGGAGCGTAAAAAAGAGAA
Source organism: Micrasema minimum (assembly GCA_022494985.1). NCBI lineage: Eukaryota > Metazoa > Arthropoda > Insecta > Trichoptera > Brachycentridae > Micrasema > Micrasema minimum. The sequence continues at coordinate 64,956 of JAGVSP010001171.1, forward strand.
AAGCGGAAGCTGAGAGAGAGAGAGAGAGAGAGAGGTCTGTGTAATTACCATTTGGTGTTTCCATAAAGTCTATGAATTATTTTTAATCCATTTTCCTTTATTTTATCATATTGATGCAAAATACCACGCCTAATTACAGTATTATTTAATATTTCTATTATAATAAAAATATCGAGCAATTATTTTTGTAAACACACTACATTACTGCCATCTCTGTTTGAGTAGCAAAACAAAAACTACAATTTTATGTTCTGGTTTGCGTCTTTAGTAAGAAATCCTTTTCGACAGAAAAGTAGTTGAATATTTAAAATAATTATTATCTATTCCTACAGTTAAATTATTGTTTACTTAAAATATAATCACATAATAATGTGATTTTCACATTTAAATATTTCATACGTGATACCTTGGACTGGAGCTGAAGCATAAGACTGATCATCTTATCTTCATGTAATAAAATTATCAAAATTCACTGCACTGTACCGACGCAGTGCCCTGTGTACCATTGGGTGCGGATAAGGGAAAGTAGTAGTAGTAGTAAAATATAACGCCTTGCATTGCCATATTATTAAGTGAAATCTATGGTAGTTAGAATAACCGAACTGAAATGTAGCAAAACCTTGATTTTTTCGAAATATAAAATGAGGCAAGTTCCTACTTATGCAAGTACTACAATAACATTTTTATGCTTAGGTATCTGTTTGTTTAGTTAAACGCATTTTTTTATTAAACAAAGTTAAATGAACAGATTGGTGAAACTATACAAAATTTTAATTTCCGTTAGGGAGCAATCAGTATCTTAGACGGAAAGAATTATTAGGAATATGTTTTTTAAATGTTGCATGCTTTGTAAATAGGAATACTATTTCGATGGTGGCATGCAATATTTTTCATGGATGTGAAAACTTATACATAAGGGGATTTGGTCTAAGCTTTATGCTGCTGAAACCAGCTTTTATTAGAAATTGGTATGCTCGACCATTAGGAGCAATACTGTTTTGATTATTACTAAAGTAAGTGACGTGAAAAAAGTTTTTGAGATTTTTTTCTTACACACTTAAAATATGTCTAAAACAAAGTATTAATAAATTTACAGCGCATTTCATAGCGGCCAAGTGATAGGTTTTTATTGAATAATTGATAAAATATTATTATTTTATGTTTTCAGCAACTTTAAATAACCCTTTTTTTCTAATTTAAATAACAATCAACACACACACCATATTGTTATTGCAGGTTCTTGACAGTGATTGTTATAGCTACACTATATGTATCATTTTACATTTTCTTTTTTTAACCAAAAATTGTATTTTTGAGATTCCCTACACGTCTTCTTAGATTTTCCCTAGATATTTATTGTAAGATATTTATAAGTTACTTTCATCTCTGGTTTTCAGAGTTTTCTTGAAAATTGCTTTTTGGAAGCTGCGACTGAAAAATCTGAACAAACTTTAATATACCTACGTGTATCCTGAAATCTTGAAAAAAAAAAGCATTCTGAAAAAACTGTCCGAAAAAATACATACCTACGTAGATAACAATACAATACCATTTTTATTCTTCAAATTATGTATTTAACCGAGATATAATATGTTTTAAAAATAGTAATGGATTTCCCAGAGAAGGAAGCAGTAATAAGAACTTTTTATTTATTTAATCAATCTCATATCTTTTTTACGTGAATGCCTAGTAAATATTAAAAATGTGATATTATGAGTTTAAGGCGAGTGCTATTAATTATTATTTTACTACAAATCATAAGTAGTTTAGGCGTGGCCACGTAGTAAGTAGGTAGTACCTAGTTAGTTACTTTACAATCAATGCACAAAATATCAGGGGCGTACAAGAGGAAGTAAATTGTCTGCTTTATCTACGACCATAATATTGATTTTATTAAAATTTGTGCCGTTTACTTTGAAAGAAGAATAAGTCAGTTTTAAGGAAAACGTTCAATACAGACAATAAATAATAACAGTTTTTGTCAGTTTTTCATAATTAAATATACTACTAACCTCTCTTATCCCAATGGTGCATAGGGCACTGCATTGATACACATGTGCGGCGAATCTTGATCATTTGTTACATGAAGGCAAGAAGATCGGTTTTTATGTGAAAACATATTAAAATTAATATTTCATATTGACCCCCGTCGGGAACCGAACCCGCGACCTCATGCATGGCAGCACAACGCGCTACCGCTTAACCACGAGGCGGACATATAATAATTCATCTTTAATAATTAACACAATTCCAGATATTAAACGTTTAATTCTAAATGCAAAAACACACGACCACCCCATCCTGAACTCCATTATGTACTACCTACATTATTACCTATTTAACATTTTTTTGATAATATTATATCAGATTTGAATGATCTCGTTCACACAAAATAAAAACAGATAAAACTCGATATTGACAGATAAATTAGTAGTGTATTAGGTACCTAACTAAATATGCTTAATAATTCATTATTAACCTTAGCTTCTGCATATGACGTGCCGAGTTTACGAACACCGCGTTGCAAAAAAAAACGCTGTACCTACTTAAAAATTGGTGAACTGAAAAAAGTCATTTAGTTATATCGTCTGCTTAGGGTGTAAACCTGCAAGGAGTTCTACTAACTGCAGATAGCAGTTTTACACTATAAGCAGACAATATGAAAAAATAACACATACACACGCAAGACACAAAACATGTTGTTTATATTTGCAAAATATTTGAGAAGTCACTGCCCGCCCCTGGAGTATATAAGCTACCACCACATCCGGTAAGTAACGCGCTTTTGTATTAAATTTAAACGTAATTAAGGAAATCACGACGCAATAAGTAATCCAATAAGTTCTGATTTTACAGTATCATTATTATGGTATTATACACGTCACAGTAATAATTAACTGGCGCCATTGACTTCAAAATGCAGACAATTTAAAATTCCCACTTAACTATGTAATTTTTTTCACGTTCGTTGTGAGAAAAAACCTTAACCCATTTTTAGATTTATGTTTGAACACAGGATTTTTTTTACTCACAGGTTTGTTTATTTGATTACAATTTATAACAAAACTTTAATTTATAATTAAACCGCGGGTCAAATTGATGAGTTCCAATTCTTAACGTAGATTTTATTTAAATCAATAATTTCAAAATCATTCATTTTTCTTTAATATTTAATTGTATTGTACAGAAATGAGAGCTTTTATGTAATTGTATTGTACAGAATGAGAGGCTTTATGTAATTGTATTGTACAGAATGAGAGGCTTTATGATCATCGAGTTGGTAGATTTGGTAAAATTTTAGTGTTCCGCACTTGTTACATATTACAGTATCTTGACAATGGTTGCCATAGTGAAATAGCATTAAACCTCTTCTAGTTTTTGAACTGAATTACGCTTCTATCTTCATAGATTTTGACATACATATTATCAGGGTAATATATTGGATACTTACCTATTTTAGATTTCGTTCAGTGTGGTCTAAATATATTATCTACGATGATTAATGCCTCTAGTGATATTGGAGCTCACTAGTAGTTAAGGATATTAGTAACAGATTTGTTTATGAGATAGTCCGAGTAAGCTATTTGTCACGACCAGCGTGTACCACTAATTCTCGGCCATGTTTTTTATTGATTTATAATGATTGAACCAAATAACATGATCAATGGTAATAACAAATTATCTTTGTTTCCTGGAAATCTATGTAATAAATCCATAATAACTAAAATACTTTTTGTCATTAAAAAAATTAATGTTTTTAGTTCCCTGTAAATAAATAAGTTAAGAATAGATACATAAATGTATTAATTACATCAGTAATAACATCAAATCCCACTCCAACACAACGTGTTTCCTGCTTTCAGTCACAGTTATTTACGACTGTTGAAAATAGCCCCTTAATCGAAATATTTAAGTATACCGCAAGAACTAAAATTATTTCTCGTTAAAAAACTGAATTGGTAACTGCGTAATATTTTTAATATTATACAAAATTTGATTTTAGTGAATACTAATATATTTTAAAATTTAAAACAGAAACTAGCTAAAACATACGTGTTGTATTTTAGTAATGAATCGACACCTCCAAGGAATACTATGCCAACTGAATTTTAGGTATTTTTATTTTTTAACGGAAAATCACTCCCAAAATTTTATTTAAAAATATTGAGAAACTAAAAAGTTTTAAAGTGATTTGCCTAAAATTCAGTCGTAGGTGGAGGTGTCGAAATGTAACTGAAATATATTTGTTTTATTATGCATTTTGAAAAATAAGAAAACTCCTTATTATTATTTTTTACTATGAAAAATTAATTTTTAGTTAGCAATTGCTCTTATCTTAGTTATAATGAAACGACAGAAATTTAGTATGATTTTATAAACAACATATGAGTGTGTCTAAACGTTTGTAGACAAAGGATGGCAGAGAGTTTGCACATGTGAAACATCGCGCCATTTCACTGTGTATATATACATATACAAGTTCTGATAATTGGCAGATATGGATATCAAATACTGGGTGAAATGGGGAATGTTGCAATATATCAAGTGGCCGCTCCCAGCCATAAGCCCTGTAAACTCCTAAATATCCATATTCTCTTCCAAACTTCTCGTTTCTGTTGAGATGTCAAATTGTAACGTAGGATTATTTTATTCGTGTTAATTCTTATTTTACTTATCTTAATCTAGTTTTGCGTAGTATTAAATTTGCATATTTTTTCTATCATTTAAATTTATTAAATACAAATTTATGCCATGCAATTATTATAATTTGGTTACTGTAAACAGAATAATATTCAATATACCACCACGGAAATCTATTACGTACCCACTTACTGTTCCTGCAATGTGATTTGCCGATTAGTTTATAACATGTAATAATTCCCTAAAAATAAAAAACAAAAAAAAATCAGCAGATAAAAATACAAACATGATATAAATAATTATCATTTATTATTACTTACACAAACTACCTAGGTGATTTTATGTAAAACCGTCTTCTTACATGCAAGAAAAATACAAATTTATTTATTTTTTACATCCGCTAGAATTGCTACCTAGCGTGGTGTAGTATTAGTGCGTTAGCCATGCGTGAGGTAGCGGGTTCAATTCCTGGGTCAACGTGAAATAGCTATCTCACATGAAAATATCTCTAGAAGGGCGCTGAAGCATAAGACATGCGTAATTTTATCAACATTGGGAAATAAATAAAAATATGTCATTAATAGTACACTTAATGAACCAATGCGGTGATCTACTCCCCACTGGGCGAGGATAAGGGAAAGTAGTAGTACTAATAGTAGTAGTAGTAAGAAAAAAAAATAATGCCAAAAAGAGGCGTAGTAAAATTGTTGTGTTTTCATTTGGAATAAATTAAAATATTTTTTTAAAATAAAAATAATAGCACTAGAACTATGGGGTTTAAATTTATTAACTCGCCATCGCACTTTAAATTAATTCCATAAAAATTATGCACCTTTTTAAACAAGCGTAAAGAATTGTTAAAACTTAATAAACTCCGCTTTTTCAGAAAATTACTTAACTACGAAAATGAGAGAACCTGTAAAAATTTTAACTCTATCAAATCAAATGTTATTTCTTTCAATTAATAAAATTGTAAACCATTGAAAACATACACAACCACTACACCGCTACCGGTTTAGTTAAAGGATAAGGCTACATACGTACAAAGTTATCAAACTGTGTCCAATGTATCATAGTTCCTTTATTCTCTAAAGTGATTGAAATAAAACTTAATTTCGCATATCTGGACAGGCGATTAGAACGCAAATAATAAAAGCAATAGATAGACAAAAGCATTGAGGTGTGTCCCAAACTACGTCTAACCGTTCGCGTCCGTGACAACCTTCAAAGCTGAAACAATACTTTGAACTTGTTCGGGGCTAATGAATGATAGCGTCAGTGATAGCGTTGCCTTAATGATCGAGAGATAACTGTCATGGCGTACAAGATTCAAGTATATATGTTACACATATTAATATGTTCCTTGGTGGACATGTCTTAATGTCTTATCAGTGGCGTGCGGTGACTGCCCCAGAAAAATGTTAAAAATTTTTTTTTTTACGTTTTGCGTGATGGTGTATTTGGCTAGCGTGCATGAGGTCGCGGGTTTGATTCCTGTAGGAGGTCAACGTGAAATATTGATTAACATGTGGTTTTCAAATTAATATTTCATGTTTGGTACCTTGGACTGGTTCTGAAGCGTAAGACTGATCATCTTACCTTCATGTAATAACATGATCAAAATACACTGCACATGGTGTTCCGATGTAGTGCCCCTACGTATATTTGAGTGCGGATAAGGGACAGTAGGAGTAGTGGTAGATAAAAAGTAACATTTGTGTTTTTACGATAAACCGAGGTATTTAAATAGGCTACTTTCAATTAACTGTGCCAGAAAATGGGAGAAAAAGCGGGATTCGACCCGAGTCTGTGATTCTACTCAATATTTGAACTGAATATTTTCACATTTGAACACTTTCCGCACTAAAATCGTTTATAATTACTTAGTCAGGCCATCCTTGTGCTTGAATGATCGATAACAGGAAAAAAATGGTAAATAATAGCATAAAATGGATTGCACTCTATGCACAATAAAGAAAAACTGGTACACCAATTATTTAGAACTTGATGTGCTTTTTAATGACTTATTTATAAGTAAAGTTATCCTGAAAAAAATATTAAAGAAACGACAACTATGACGACTTCTCTTTTTTTAAATTCTTTTTTTTCTAATCTGTGTACGTATTTTCTTAGCAAATACTTTGAAATTTAAGTGATAATATTTTCAAAGCTTGATGGCAGTCAATTAATCCGGAATATCATTTTGAAAACTCCAACATTTCTAAAGTTGACCACAGGTGCAGCATAACAGCGATTATTTCAAAACTCACAACTGTAAATAAAGTCCGCCGGTTGCTCCATCGTTGTTCCATATCCAAATATGTTTTTTATTTATTAATGAAGAAAGATATAAATAATTAGAATTAAATGCACGCCCCTGGTTTTAGTTCTGTTTTACCTTGGCCATGTTGCGGCCACAAGGAAGTGGCTGGAGACAACAATGAACCCCGAGGGGACACAATATTCGGGTTTCGATATGTTATTTTATATATTATCTGAGCTGTAAAGTTTTATGTAATGGCGTTTATAAACACGTAAAAATTATATCATGAGTAGGTACGGTGCGGTGTCACAAATTTCATGGTTATAAAAAAAAAGAAAATTTATTTTTGTTATTTAATGATTTTTTTTCAAAACTTAGAAATGAAATCTTTGAATTCTTAGGATATTTAAAAAATATTTTTTTTCCTACATCTAGTTTTTTTTAAATTTTAATATTGTACAATCTCAGTGACATAGTAAATAATCGTGAAATGCGTTATCATTAAGTTCATAATTCCCAGATCCAGCGAAAGAAATGTTGATGTTATCAAAATGATATTCCGAATTTATGACAATTACAAATCTTCGTAAAAAAATAATGACAGGAATCCCAGGCAGAAAAATAAAAAAACAATTATTAATCAAAGAGCATAAATATTTAATTCTAAGGAACCAGCCAATCCAGTTTTTATTTTTTATCTTACATTCCCGTAAAAAAATGAAATCCTCATTTTATGACCATATTTTGTGTACGCCGCTAACTTGGTCCCATGCTAATTAGTCAGAACACGATTTTTTCTCCGCACTTAATCCTAATAATTTGAGTAATTATGTCTATGAATAGTGAACTAAAACTTTAGTGCAACTATGTAGAAAATTGATAAAATCTATTTAAATCTCTGTTTTTGTAAGAGATGATAGGAATGTTTTCTTTTATATAGGAAAACACACTTTAATTGAAAGGAGGGTTAGTGCCGGTAACAGAGTTAATGGTGCCTTAAAGTCGGTAGTATCTAATAAGTGCTTATCAAAAGAGGCTAAATTGGCAGTGCATAATGGAGTTCTGGTACCAACCCTTATGTATGGAGGCGAAACATGGAGTTGGAAAAATAATGATGAAAGTAGATTGAATGCAGTTAAAATGCGATCTCTCAGGAAAATGTGTGGTAAAACTATGTATGATAGGTGCACTAATGTTGAAATTAGAGCAGAATGCAAGGCTGAGATAAGCATTATCGACAAAATTAAGAAAGGTCTTTTACGTTGGTCCGGTCATGTAGAGCGAATGGATGATGAAAGAACGGCTAAAAAAAAATATATATGATGCGACTGTGTCTGGATGTAGAAGTCGAGGAAGGCCGAGAAAGACATGGCATGATCAAGTAAAACAAGTGCTTGAAAGTGGGCATGTAAGAAGTCGGAATAATCGACGTGCGTGCATGAGATGTATGAATGTGGAGGAAGTAAGAGAAGTATGCCAGGACAGAGTGGTGTGGCGTTCTATCTGATGGTTAGGTTAGGTTAAGTTTACATATATATTTCGGTGATTTAATTTAGATTTACATCTCTTCCAACACAAATGGTTAAATGCCAGGTATTTTACACCACCGTGTATAAACAGTGCTAATTTAAGATGGGGAGATTTAGAAAAACATTATATTTCATTAAGGAAAGAATGATTATTGATATGTTGCGTAAATCAAACCTACCTACGTTTGTCCCACGTTAGTCAAGCTCGTTACATCTGATCACAAACTGGATTTCTTAGAATAAAATTATACCACACCATTAAACAAGAGTCACATATCCAAAAATATTTTTTGGTCAACATCACATTGATAAACTATGATATGGGAACTACAAAGCGTAACAAAAAAAATATGAAAGATTTTTCAACAGGACCAACCAATGAACAAAATACTGTGGATTTTGTTTATTGAGATTCATGGAAGTTACGACAAATTTAATTCTTGCTTTTAATTGAAACCACCACTTCCCTTATCCGCACCCAATGGTGCATAGGGTACTGCATCGGTACACCAAATGCAGTGATTTTCTAATATTAATATGAAAATCACATATATAAATAAATATTCCCCTACAAGAATCGAACCTGCGACTTCATGCACGGTAGCCATTCGATTTATAATTATTATTATTTATTTTATTGATTTAAAATCTATGTTAATTATTTAATTTTATCACTATTTTTTTAGAGTTAATGGTGCCTTGAAATCGATAATGGAAAATAAAAACTTATCGAAGGAAGCAAAATTGGCAGTACATAACGGAGTTCTGGTACCAACCCTTATGTATAGTAGTAAAGGGTTGTGGTCTAGTGGTAGATTCGGGGACTCCGGATTAGAATCTCTAGGTTCGAATCCCACTCCAGCACAACTTGTTTCCTGCTTTCTGACACAGTTATTTCCGACTATTTGAAAGCAGCCCGAAAAGGAAATATTTGAGTATATCATAAGAATTCAAATGTTTAAAGAATTCAAAGAATTACAAAAAAAAAGCGTGGTGTTGGATAAAGAAGGATGAAAGTAGACTGAATGCTGTTGAAATGCGATCTCTCAGGCGAATGTGTGGTAAGACTATGTATGATAGGTGTACAAATGTCGAAATTAGATCAGAGTGCAAGGCTGAGAAAAGCATTATAGACCAAATTGAGAAAGGGCTTTTACGATGGTTTGGTCATGTGGAGCGAATGAGTGATGAAAGAACGGCTAAAAGAAGTTTAAATGCAAGTGTACCTGGATGTAAAAGCCGAGGGCGAGAAAGACATGGCATGACCAAGTACGACAAGTACTTGAAAGTGGACATGTGAAAAGTCGGAATAATCGGCGTATGTGCATGAGAAGATGTATGAATGTAGAGGAAGCAAAGGAAGTATGTCAGGACAGAGTGGTATGGCGTTCTATCCTCTCTGCCTACCCCTAGGGGGAAATGGCGTGATGGTTAGTTAGTTAGTTAGTTATATCTTGCGTCATACTGACATTTATCTAAAATCTGCCCCTACCCCAACATTGTCCCAACTGAACCGAGTGAGTTGATAAAATACTACCAATTAAATTTAAAATATCTAAATCCATAACTAAATTGGCCGACATACTGCTTTATTATCTTTTTTCATTTGAGGAACATATAGTTCTATTTTATAAAAAAATCATACTCAAACTTTATCATATAACTAAGTCTTTTGATGTAAAAGAGAATACCACGTTATAGCTCACATCAACTGCCACATTTCTATCCAAGAATTGCGTTCCTATCTCGTTCCTATGTCGAGATATTCAAATGTTTAAAATCCAATTTCAACTGTACTTAAATTAAATCACCTTTTTGCGATTCCCCGAAGTTGACTTTTTGAAGCTAGTGCAATATAGAGTTCACATTGCGATATGTAGATTATTTGGAATAAAAAGTTTTCATATTTTATTATGTATTATTGTATTACAAAGGCTATCCTGAAACTAATTTTACATTCATCATCATCACCAGCGCGCCGAGAACCTAATGCCTTGAAAAATAGGCAAGTATGGTTAAGGCTCTCGGGAACCATACGTAATATATGGTCCAGCCAGCCGAAACGCCTTCGCCGGATGACAGTAGATAACAAGGGTTGCTGCGCCCGTTGACTACCTTCTGTGTTCCTTACAAAGTCAAACCACCGCATACCTAATATTCATCTGAGACACCCATTTTCAAAACTCAGAAGTCTGCTAGTTTGGGCTCTATTCTGTGCCATGACTAGGCCATAGAGAACAATGAAATTGTAATAACAGAAAAATAAAATTGCAGTTCTTAAGTATTTAGACACATGTATATCTGTATTCTATAATATTTAGTGTCTTTTCACCAGTCGATGGGAGAACTTTACTCCCGAAACCAGGTGGTGTAGGTAAATTCTATTTCTATAGAATAAACCAATAGTAACACATAACATCGTTTAATTTAATCATAATTTATTATGAAATGTTACGAAGCCAAATCAATCAACAAAAAATATTAATTATCTTACTTGTGTTTATTGCACATAATAAATAACAATTTATTTAAATAATATTTTATGTACTTATTGGCAAAAGAAATAAATTTTCGTCAAGTAAACAAAAGCTAAAAAGCGGATGTAAAAGAGAAATTTAAGTTTTTTCAACTTATGCTAAATTATGATAATACTCATTTTCAATAATAATCCTCTAGACAGACCAGCATTTTTAGTTTATAATCTATAACGCCTTTTACCCGAAGTCGTAGGCTGAGAGGATAGAACGCCACGCCACTCTATCCTTGCATACTTCTTTTGCTTCTTCTTCAGCACGCACGTCGCCTCATGCACGAACGTCGATTATTCTACTTTTCAAGTGTCTACTTTCAAGAACTTGTACTTGATCATGCCATGTCTGGATTATATCATTAGTTTCACATGTAAGAAGTCGGAATAATCGACGTGCGTGCATGAGAAGATGTATGAATGTGGAGGAAGCAAGAGAAGTATGCCAGGACAGAGTGGTGTGGCGTTCTATCCTCTCTGCCTACCCCTTCGGGGAAATGGCGTGATGGTTAGTTAGTTAATTAGTTATTTTAATATGTTTTTAACATAGAAACATTTCATGTGTGATGCGTTGGACTGACTTGCTCTGAAGCGTAAGACTGATTATCTTTCCTGCATGTAGTAAACGGTAAAGATAAACTGCGCTTAGTGTACCAATGAAGTGCCCTATGCACCATTGGCTGCAGATAAAGGAAAGAAGTAGTAGTAGTTATTGGCTATACCTACTACTCGATTTAAAATTTACGTAATTTAGTACAGGACCATATTTAATAGTATTTTATTTATGGCAAATAACTGACATCAAATTATTATGGTTGTTCCGAAACAGTAACCTTGCAACTTGGGTGGGGCCATAATATAGAGCCGTGCCCCTGACTTTCAAGTACGTATAAAAATCATTTATAGGTGGACAAGTCCACAACATGGTTTCTGACAATTAAACCTTAAGATCAAAGTGATGAAGGCTAATCTTATGACTTGGAGGTAGCTATATTTTTGAAAATATTCATACATTTTTGCAGGACATCTGTTTGAAATTCAATTTTTAAAAACATGAAAATCGCGACTTCGGAAATTTTTCATAGACTACTATTACTACTTTCCCTTATCCGCACCCAATGGTGCATAGGGCGTTGTTTTAGTACACCAAGTGTTGTGCATATTGATCATTTTATGATTATTACATGAAGGTAAGATGATCAGTTATACGCTTCAGTACCAGTCCAAGGTATCTTCTTCTTCTTCTTTCGCCACGAAAAGTATAACACGTGAAATATTAATATTATATTATGTTGACCCCCTACGGGAATCAAACACAATTTTACAGACAATATATAATACATATTATGTATTGTAGGTTTAAAAATATATATATTATTTCTTCATTTTAATTTTTATATATTTATGTACGTTTGTAAGGAAGGAGTATGTATGTAGTTTCTCCAAATCCGGAAGACGAATATACGAGTGTGTAAATTTCATAAATAAGGGTGTAAATTTCAGTACTTGAAAAAAAAAAATTAAAAACAATTCGCAAGTAATAACCAAACATAGAAAACATCATGTTATGTTATTTGGAGAAAGGACAAGCTTTACATTTTTTAGCATTTTCATAAATTAGCTTTACATTAACTCATTTTTAAATTACGGTTTGACCTCTCTACAGAAATGAGAGGTTTGGAAGGGAATATGGATATCTAGACGTTTACAGGGCTTAATTCATAGACGTCATAAAAATCGTTTCCAAACTCGCATGTGTATAAAATTATTGAAACTCAGCATATACCTTGATGTGTTCGAAAAAAACACATTTCGGATCGTGGGACCGAGTGGTGCCAAATAATAGTTACCCCATAGACCTCCCTAAATTAATATCCACCGGACGGATCGTATATCCCTTAGAATTAGGTAAAACAATAAATTAGTTTAAGTTATTGATAGTTGCTAGGAAATAGCTTAGAGACAAACAAAAAAATTAGCAACGGCCACCCGTACCTCGAAGCATCTGTCAAAAGGGCATCAAATAGCAAGATTTATTGTCTTCCGAAAGCTGCACATGTTAAAAAAGAACGGCCAAGCATAGAGGTACCTAATGTAGGTACTTGAATTATATTCCCCGCCCGTTCGAGACATATTAGAAAAAATATATTTCAAGGAAACGATTACTTTACTTGTAACCACTGAAATTAATTAAATGATGTACTGATTGGGCGCTTTTTAACTATAAATTTTAAATAAATAAAAATATGTATTATCATCCCTTAATGGGGAGAAGCTTAAGAAAAATTAAATAAATAAATGCCTAACTATAAAGATATAGGATCAATACCTAGGTACTTAAGATTACTTTTATAATTAACTACTTAACATATGGACTTGTAATCGATTGTTATCTAAGTTGAATTACTTATTATTACTTACTATTATTACTTAGTACACAGACTAATGTTTTGTACAATTTTTATACCTACTTGTATAAGTAGTCTAGTTTTAATCGATTAATTAAGAAAAAATAGGAATTTAAGATAGCTAGCGTAATATAGATTATGGACCTAGGGTACTTTAAAATAGGTAGGTACTTGTCACTCGGGACAAGAAAACGGAATAAAAAAAACAAAGGGGCGGAGCCATTTGGTACCTGCCCTCACCAGATCAAGGGTAGAAACCAATCGTTCCGTGGACCAATAAACCATGGCTTCCGGCTGGACTAAGGAGGCGTGACCTGAACCAGGGGAGCTGGTAGGCCAGAACTGGAGATCTACTTTTGGAGGGAGGTGCTGCGCTTTGTGAGGGGAAGAATCGGACAGACAGCGAGGAAGAACAGACGGAGAGTTGCACTCGGGGAAGAAAGTCGTGGAGTTGCATTCGGGGAAGGAAGTCGAAGGTCGCCCTCGCAACCGCTGAAGAAGAGTCGCGAAGACGCGCAACATAAACGTCGGAGTCTAGAAGAACGAGTACGGGCAGTACATTAGTAAAGGAAGAGAAACCGAAGAAAATAGTACCCGCAAGCATTGAATAAAATTAAAATTAAAAGAAGAATTAAAATTAACTTCAATATCGACGATAACTAAATATTAGTGGTGAAAGCGAACCAAAAATTAAGAATAAAAATAAGTGAAAAATAAGTCAATATAAGACAAAGTGATCCCGCGAAATACGTTATACGGAACGAACAGTGAGTGAATAAATAGACATTACGAGTTTAATCACGCGGAGACATTAGAAGTGGTACGTGATCCGCGGGAGAAGAAAATCGTTCACGAGCCGCGGAAGAAGAGTAAACGCCCGCGTCAGGAGCACCCAGCGTCGGGCGTCGAGAATCCCAGAGCGTCGCTTTTAAGCGCGCCCACAATTCATATCTGGCCTCGCCGAACCCGCAGCCCGCTAGGTCCAGTCAGGTTAAATTTTAAGTTTATTATTAAGTAGTTAAGATATTCCCTTTTACCTAGAATATAGTCTATTATATTAACTCTCGCCTTTTTATTATTTGTCCTTTCCCTCTCAGAATGAAATTGACTGAAGGAATAATTAACAATTAACTTATTTAAATACTTGAATTGATAGTACGATTTACAAGTATTAATAGTGGTCACATGACTTGGCGCCCAACCTTAGTTAATTAATTGGAAAAACTAAAATGAATAATTATCTATAAAAAGTATAAGGAGTAAGCCCTGGAGCCTGAGCTAAGTCGGAGGAAGGGTAAGTACATTAATAATATAAAAATAATAATCTCAACCAACGAGTAATTCTTTTTAATGTACTTTCGAGGGTGTTAAGATTTAATACGGAAGAAAAATTTTATAAAGGGGGAGGATAAGATACGGAAGAAAAATTTTAATAGGGGGGTTGATAAGAAGAACGGGAAAAAAAAACTCACCCCCCCTATATTTTCTTCAACCATATTTAAACTAAATTAAATTACTACTAAAAATTAAATGCTACTACTTATTTAATATTATTAAAATTCAAAGTCTGATCACTCTGTAATGGAGAAGGGGTGGGAAGTTGTGAATAAAACAAATTGTCCTTTTCCAATATTTATTATAAAAAAATACACTAGGATACCAAGGTCAGGACTTAACTAACTTCTTATTCACCTAAATAACCTAGCACATCTTAACTATACCTTAATATTAGCTTAACCTAAACGAAACCTAGGGAGCCGAACGATGACGATGATTACGCCGTTGTTAGGTGGGCGGCTCCTCGAATATTTTGGCCGCGTTGGCGGCGGTAGTTGACGATGACGATGATGGATGACCGCGTTGGCGGCGATCTCGAAGGCGGCGCTGAGCAGCGCGGCGCGGCCGGCAGGGCGGCGGCGATGTTCCAGGGCGGCTGCTGTGTTCGTCCCGTTGGACGATGTGGTCGCTGTGCGCGACGGTAGGCGGCGTCTGTAGGCTAGACGGTTGCTTCGGCGTCTGTAGACTGAACGGCGGTTCCCGACTGGTCACAAGCCAGCAGCATCTTGGCGTGGGCTGCATCATACGTCGGTATGCCTGCCACCAAGATTGGAGCTGCTGCTCGTGGGCATCGGTTTAGGGCGGGACATTCCGCGCCATGGTCCAGGATCTGCTTTTCCCTTTACACGGAAAGGGAACTGTCCTCTCACTTGAGGGCGACGCATTCGCGGGTACTTGATTGATTAATTCCTCCGCAATTTATTATCTATTATCTCCCGCGCTTTATCGTTTAAATTTAAATCACTCGCGACTTTTTTATCTATTTTATTCCTATCGTTACCTCTTACATTTTTATTATTTCTTAATTCGTTATCGCTTCGATTATTACACTTATCTTAGTCCGTTATTCAAAAATCTTTTTCACTTAATCGTTTTTTTTTTCCTGCGCCGCCCTCCACAAAAATGAGGGCGGCGTGCCCGCGCCCTCCAAATCTTTCACTACATGGCGGTTGTCTTTACATACACTACTTTCGAACTCTCATCGCGACTATCTTCTCCCGCGGCTCGTGAACGACCTTCCTCCTCCCGCGGATCGTGAACGACTTCTCTCTTCCGCGGATTACGTACGACTTCTCACGACTTCCTCATCCTATCTTCTGGATATTATTTAAAGATAAAAATTAAAAATTCGCCCACTCAAATCTCTTGGCCATCATTGGTCAATATCCACCAATGACAGACGATCTCCGAAAAGGATCAACGCCCTTTTTTTCCAGCGCTGCTTCCATGCAGGTACCTACCCCTAGCATATTTGAAGATCGTACTTTCAACGGCCATAAAACAATAAATCTTATTTTTTTTCTGGTAAAAATTAATACCTACTTTGGCGAAGTGGTCATCTTCCCATTCTGTCTCGGGTTCGATTCCCGGCGCTTAATGACTCTACTTGTTTATAAAATATTTGATAGTTAAAATTGGCATTGCAGATTATATTAAATACCTACAACAATATTATTTCAAATGCTTCAAACGTTACATTTCTATACTCTATTGTGTGGCTCGAATGTGATACTCTAAGTTTAAGGGTGGTCGAACCATATGCGCGCTTGCTTCAGAGGGTCGTCTTTTGTTTGTCTAACACCGTTTCTAGAATTTAGTTTAGTCAATACAATTTTAAGTCATTTAACCTGTCACTGATATTTTATTTCTTCCTGGTCCGGAAATTTATCGATATTTTTAAACAAAGAGCTGGCCGTTTTTGTTTCAAAGGCGATCTGAGAATTAGAAAGCTCTGCTGTTCGAATTTCAAAATATTTTATTTTTTTTGTCAATCTTAATTATTCTTGAATATATCAAATAACCCCGCTTTCCGTGACAAAAAAATACAATAGAAACAAGTAAAACAATGCTATCTTACTTTAATTCGGACGTCGCGAAATGTAAATAAATTTTTCCTGCTTAATAAATTTCATTCGAGTAGGTACTTCGATTCCCGCTTCAATTAAAAGTCTTACACGGTTATTAAATGTCACATTCTTGGAACCTTAAATATTGAACGAATTTTAAATGATTATTATCTAAACACTATACAATAAAGTCACACTAGATTATTAAACGAACGTCTAGAATTTCCATTTCTTCTACATATCAATTATCATTTACCTCACTCGCGAATTTCGTATTCTCGTCGACCTATCACCACTTTTAAACACTTAACACAAATTGTCTCTTCTACAAATATCCTATACCGATGATAACTTAACTAATTTATTCACAACTACCATCACTTCCATACAAAGGTACAAAGGTAATCAGACTGAATTATTTTTTTTAAAAATTAAAATCCTTAATTAACTTAACTAAATCTCAGGGTCGTAGATTTTTTTGAATGACAATTTCAACGCCCCACGTTGGGCGCCATTTAATACGGAAGAAAAATTTTATAAAGGGGGAGGATAAGATACGGAAGAAAATTTTTAATAGGGGGGTTGATAAGAAGAACGGGGAAAAAAAAACTCACCCCCCCTATATTTTCTTCAACCATATTTAAACTAAATTAAATTACTACTAAAAATTAAATGCTACTACTTATTTAATATTATTAAAATTCAAAGTCTGATCACTCTGTAATGGAGAAGGGGTGGGAAGTTGTGAATAAAACAAATTGTCCTTTTTCAATATTTATTATAAAAAAATACACTAGGATACCAAGGTCAGGACTTAACTAACTTCTTATTCACCTAAATAACCTAGCACATCTTAACTATACCTTAATATTAGCTTAACCTAAACGAAACCTAGGGAGCCGAACGATGACGATGATTACGCCGTTGTTAGGTGGGCGGCTCCTCGAATATTTTGGCCGCGTTGGCGGCGGTAGTTGACGATGACGATGATGGATGACCGCGTTGGCGGCGATCTCGAAGGCGGCGCTGAGCAGCGCGGCGCGGCCGGCAGGGCGGCGGCGATGTTCCAGGGCGGCTGCTGTGTTCGTCCCGTTGGACGATGTGGTCGCTGTGCGCGACGGTAGGCGGCGTCTGTAGGCTAGACGGTTGCTTCGGCGTCTGTAGACTGAACGGCGGTTCCCGACTGGTCACAAGCCAGCAGCATCTTGGCGTGGGCTGCATCATACGTCGGTATGCCTGCCACCAAGATTGGAGCTGCTGCTCGTGGGCATCGGTTTAGGGCGGGACATTCCGCGCCATGGTCCAGGATCTGCTTTTCCCTTTACACGGAAAGGGAACTGTCCTCTCACTTGAGGGCGACGCATTCCGCGGGTACTTGATTGATTAATTCCTCCGCAATTTATTATCTATTATCTCCCGCGCTTTATCGTTTAAATTTAAATCACTCGCGACTTTTTTATCTTATTTTATTCCTATCGTTACCTCTTACATTTTTATTATTTCTTAATTCGTTATCGCTTCGATTATTACACTTATCTTAGTCCGTTATTCAAAAATCTTTTTCACTTAATCGTTTTTTTTTCCTGCGCCGCCCTCCACAAAAATGAGGGCGGCGTGCCCGCGCCCTCCAAATCTTTCACTACATGGCGGTTGTCTTTACATACACTACTTTCGAACTCTCATCGCGACTATCTTCTCCCGCGGCTCGTGAACGACCTTCCTCCTCCCGCGGATCGTGAACGACTTCTCTCTTCCGCGGATTACGTACGACTTCTCACGACTTCCTCATCCTATCTTCTGGATATTATTTAAAGATAAAAATTAAAAATTCGCCCACTCAAATCTCTTGGCCATCATTGGTCAATATCCACCAATGACAGACGATCTCCGAAAAGGATCAACGCCCTTTTTTTCCAGCGCTGCTTCCATGCAGGTACCTACCCCTAGCATATTTGAAGATCGTACTTTCAACGGCCATAAAACAATAAATCTTATTTTTTTTCTGGTAAAAATTAATACCTACTTTGGCGAAGTGGTCATCTTCCCATTCTGTCTCGGGTTCGATTCCCGGCTTAATGACTCTACTTGTTATAAAATATTTGATAGTTTAAAATTGGCATTGCAGATTATATTAAATACCTACAACAATATTATTTCAAATGCTTCAAACGTTACATTTCTATACTCTATTGTGTGGCTCGAATGTGATACTCTAAGTTTAAGGGTGGTCGAACCATATGCGCGCTTGCTTCAGAGGGTCGTCTTTTGTTTGTCTAACACCGTTTCTAGAATTTAGTTTAGTCAATACAATTTTAAGTCATTTAACCTGTCACTGATATTTTATTTCTTCCTGGTCCGGAAATTTATCGATATTTTTAAACAAAGAGCTGGCCGTTTTTGTTTCAAAGGCGATCTGAGAATTAGAAAGCTCTGCTGTTCGAATTTCAAAATATTTTATTTTTTTTGTCAATCTTAATTATTCTTGAATATATCAACCTATATTCAAAATACAAAAATAACTATCTAGGAATAGAGCATTGGCTCATTGGATTGCCAATGACAATAAATTAATTCACAAGTCTTGTTAACGCCTAAATATTAACGTTACTGAGCTTGGAAAAGGCTTCTTTATTTCTGTTAAGACCTCGTAATTATTGAAATATTTTATTTTCTCAACAATAGAAGATAGAAATTCACTAAAATCGTATTTTGTACGAGTATTTGGGAAAAAGATACTTTACGTTTGAGTGCTTGTAAGAAAAACTGGAAACATGGTTTATTAGACGATAACTATTGTTAGAATTTACGAACAAGGCTATTTTATTTCCTTTTGCACGTGTAGACAGGGTGGGCATAGTGGACCACCTCAAGTATGATGGCATAATAGTTTTTATTCTTATATTAAGTCAGAGATATTATACACGTGACACACGTAACTTACTTTGGGTTGGATTTTCGATGTAACTAATAATTTTATTATATGACTGAAAATGTATCTTTCTAATTTTCACAGCCATGAAAGATATTTTTAGAATAAATAGGAAGAATTTGGATTTTTTAAATTAACTAACTAACCATCGCACCATCTCTCCGAAGGGGTAGGCAGAGAGGATACAACGCCACACCACTCTGTCCTGGCACACTTCCCTTGCTTCCTTCACATTCTTACATGTTCTCGTGCACGCACGTCGATTTTGCCGACGTTTCACATGATCGCTTTCAAGTATTTGTTTTACTTGATCAAGCCATGACTATCTCAGCCTTCCTTGACTTGTACAACCAGACACACTCGCATCGTTAATCCTTTTTAACTGACATAAATATTCCCGCGTTACCTTGTTTGGTGTGAATTGTTTTTAGAGACGCTAGATATTAACCTATTTCTTCTATTCGTATATGCAACCTTCATCTGTATTGAAAAAATACCCTCTTCACTTTTATAGGTAATGGGTAAATTAATACATAAAAAAAATTGTAGGGATAAATCAGAGCCGAGAAGTCGAGGAAGGCCGAATAAGACATGGCATGATTAAGTATAACAAGTGCTTGAAAGTGGGCATGTGAGAAGTCGGAATAATCTACGTGCGTGCATGAGAATATGTATGAATGTGGAGGAAGCAAGAGAAGTATGCCAGGACAGAGTGGTGTGGCGTTCTATCCTCTCTGCCTACCTCTTCGGAGAAATGGCGTGATGGTTAATTAGTTAGTAGTGATAAATATAATTCTGTGAAAATTCAGGTCCTTCAGATGTTAAGTGCACCACTGTCCTTTGTAAAACACTGTAAATTTTCATTGAATTTTTATCATAATTTTGATACATTGATTCGGTCAAATATTATTATTTGCCACCTCTGTATTTAGTAATAATGGTTCATTTATTTCTCCATAATATTAATATCTTCTAAGTGATGTTATTAATTCTGATATAACTCCATAAATTCCACGTCGTTAAAAATCCGCACATATATCCTGACCTTTCAAAGGAATTCGTAATAAATCTGTTTATGGTGTTGGCGATATCGTTGTAGGAATATTACAATAAAAAAAGAGAAATTTATATGTTAAAATGAGCAGAATCTTTGGGAGAATAAATGTCATTCAGTTGGCTTTGGTAATATTCTGATACAAATCTGGACTAGCAGCTACCGGGGAGTGAGAAACAGATGTACCTAATATATGTAATGCAAGATTCATACAGATAATGACTTAAAAAGAATGTGTCTGACCGTTTGCTTCTTACAGCATTATCGCGTAATTTAAAAATTGTGCGTGCATGAGAAGATTTATGAATGTGGAGGAAGCAAGGGGAAGTGTGCCAGGACAAAGTGAAGTGGCGTTCTATCCTCTCTTCGTTAGTTAGTGAGTTATATTTTCTACTTTGATTTTTACTTAATTGACATATTTAGGTAAAAAAATCAAGATATTATCAGTTCAGCTACATGTATTTCTTGACGGTCATGGTCAGTACAAAAATGAAGCAAACATTATTATTTTATTTATTTCTCTGTAATTCGACAAAGATACATCGTACAGAAAACTAATACTAATTAACATACACATATACACTTTCTAAGGGTATTTTCAATTATGAAATTACCTAACTAACCATCACGCCATTTCCCCGAAGGGGTAGGCGGAGAGGATAGAACGCCACACCACTCTGTCATGATGAAAGAAAGAAAGACACGGCATGATCAAGTAACACAAGTGCTTGAAAGTGGGCATGTAAGAAGTCCGAATAATCGACGTGAGTGCACGAGAAGATGTATGAATATGGAGGAAATAAGAAAAGTATGCCAGCATGCTTATTATCTATATATACAGTTATACTTCAAAACTTATAAAGGAAATTCACAATAATTATAAAAATTAAAGAAAACCATGCACTAAAAAATAAAGAACGATATTTACAAAGTCAATGATATGAAAAACAATAAAAAAAAAAACAGTGAATTACAGTTAAGTGCAGTATTTATTTTTTTTAATGAAAAAGTGCCAGTGTATTAAAAAAGAAAATAAACTATATTTACAAACGAATAAAATTTTATTTTTCAATGCTTATGACAATATTGCGTACCTACTATTTAAGTGTATATTATGCACGTTAAATGTAAATGTAATGTTTACTTAAATAAAATAAATAAATACATAATTTAAAAATCTAATCTCAATAAATTATTCGCCAATGCTGGAAGACTGTAGCTGAAAATATCTATATAATATTATAATTAGTGGAGTATACGCTGTAGTTAGATTTATTATTTAATTTTAATTTAATTTTTTATTTTTTTAAATAAATATATGACGTCATGTTTAGTAGTCACTTTTATTTTATTATCATGTGCTGTCTTTTACGTAGCAAGATATGATAAATTTTCATTGACTGTCCATAGAACGAGACAGCACGCGATACAAGACAAGAAACTACCAGAGGCGGTCACTCCACAAGGGAAAAGGTGCTCGAGACCCATACCCAATTTAAATAACCTGAAGAAAGTATATAAATAAAAATTAATGTTCAAGTAAACAGTACAACTTTGTAGTCTGTATATTTTTTCATTGAAAAACAGTATGATTTTCTAAAATCCAGAGCAATTGGTAAACAAAATCATGTCGTTCAAAATAAAGTCCAAAACGACAGAGAGGAATAATAATGGATTACGAAATATATATTATATATGCGGACTATCTACCACTCATACTGATAATATATCTTTCATAAAAAACGAAATCATTTTCACAAAATAAAAAAATATTTAATAAATATTATTTTAAATAACTGGGAGTTCAATTTAGGCACATATTTAATTAGGTAGGTAACTAACAAATAAAAATTAATAATGAGGAATATATTTTAAACAGTTTAATTATTTTTTTAAATATTTATGTATTTGTAGATAATCTTTTGTGAATAAATACAATCATTGTGTTTTCCTAAGTTTATCGAGTCACGATCCGCTACTGGACACTTTGATACCGAAGGCCACGCCCGACCAGTTAAGACAATAAGGATTTCTGTTTGAACCACTGGTAGTTAGGACCGATAGTAATGTAACCAATAGTAATACAACGCGGGTGTAGAGAGGGAACCTTGTGCTAGGAATTCCATCGCTTTCCGCTCCAGATTATGATCTGCTGCCGCCTGACCTCGGAGGTTGCCAGAGAGTGGACCTTATTGTTGACAGTATTTATACCAGGACATTATTATCATTCCGTGTGTCTGTATCTTGTTTGTCCAAATGCACTCACTCATTCTGACTGCTACCAATATCAATAATTAACAATTAATTACTTTTTGTTCCTTGATTTGATTATTTTCAATGCGAAACTTATAATAGTACACGTACAGAGTTGCCAGGCTGACAAGGCTTAAAATATCAGGAGGTGGAACACCTCAATATGTATAAAAAACAGTTTGATCATATCTGGTGAAATTTTTACCGTTTTTGTGATATTTTATCATTTATGTGAGTTTTTTTCGTAGTTTTCAGCAAACTTAGGTTGTTATTATTCTTTTCAACGATTTTCAGACAATTTTGGACAATGCTCTCATGTTTTTAAACGAATTGAATATTTTTTTCTGAGGTATCTAACAAATTTAAAACGTTTTTTGTATTTTTTCTACTACTAAAAAAAACATGAATAAAAAGTTTCTTTTGTTTTCATCTGAGCATTTACAAAATAATGTGGAAAATAGTTTGACAAAAAGCTTAGTTTACAGTACAATAAATTTTTACAAATTCACAGATCTATAAAAATCTGCAGTATTTTGATTTTATGACTATACCCGTTTGATTGGGGACCTACTAATATTAGACCTGTATTAATAATTTTACCTTTAAATATCACTAAAAGTTACGTATGCCTCCTCTTATTTAGGAAGGAAATAAATTGATTAATCAAACATGAGCAAACTAAACGTAGACCTAAACATCGTACCTTGAATGTCAGGTAAATTCCTACACCAATAGGAACAGAGAGCACAAGATCGCGTGCCTAACCACATTTACAGTTAGTCGTGACATCCGTCAATCGCTGTATCACAGCATGAAAAAAAATAACACGGCTTTGCAGCCAATTTGCCACAATAAATTATTTGACACGTCTCGTATTCAGGCAATCTGTTACTTGAAACAATTGATGTGAAAACTTGAATGGCATGCTGCCTCCAAATCGAATCTCCAGCTTACGAAAAACGTAGATGTATAATACAATGAAGGTTTTGTCTGTGCTAATGTGAGGAGAGTGAATCTGCTCTGGGGAAAACCTCATATTAATAATAATAGTATGAACGAGAAGGATCTACATTAAATTGTGATTTTTTTCTATTACCTCAACACTATAACATGTGTTGCAATTACTACGTCGTTATAATTACATATCTTTTTCTTCTTGTCTTTTTTTTTCTTAAAGAAGACCTAAGGGTCTGTATTAGTCTCATTCGACGCTGCCTCTTAGGATGTAGACTCCAGCTAATGTTCCCTCTAAGGCTGTAAGGTGTGCGAATGTGCGCCCGCACATATGTTAAAAATTGTCCGCACACATGTATCCATCTTCCGCACATCTCATTATTGTTTGAAAATGCTTATGGATCCTCAAATTCACGGAACGATTACGATCTTGAATGATGTTCTAAGTGAACTTTCATCAATGTGCAAATATAAGTAATATATCAATGATAGAGACTATGCAAGTTAAGGGCTCAATATTTAGGTAAAATAGTGTACCTACTACGTACCTATACCTATCGGAGCAAAGAAGTAAAAAAGGGGCTCGCAATAAAGAATAATATCAATACATTCTCAATATAGAGGTTTGTTTGATTAATGTCTAATGTGTGATCATTTGTACATGAGATTCCCGGGAGAAGAAAAATGGAGTGCCACGTCTTTGATTAAATGGCAATATGAATAACCAGGGATTTCAAAATCAAAATCAATTATGAAAACTTCATTTAGATAGACTGATAATAAAATATGATACCTACCCTTATATCGGTCAGCAAAAAAGATATGTTTGAGAATTTGCATGATCAATACTGTGACTTAATATTTGTAGCCGCTGAAAATCTTGCACAGATAAGTACAGGAACGTTGCTCCCAGCTGCATATCAATATTTATACAATAATATATATTTACAAGGTTTGTAGGAACATGTACGAAATAAATACTATCGTATTAAGAATTAAAATTCATTTCGATGAATGAATAGTCTGGCACAATTCAGTGTTGACTAAGGCAGGGTTCTTTAATAATTGTATATGTATTTAAATAAAAAAAAAACAGTATTTAAGAACTGTCGTTTTATACATGTGCAGTACTTTTAATTACATTGTGTGTAATATGATAGTATGGTGTAAGTCCATCCCACGTTCACTAAACTAGAGTAGTGGAGATGGTATTTGAATAGCGCCGACGCGACTATGAAGATGGCATTTTGCTTTGAATCCAGCGCGATCGTGAAGCACGGAACATGTGTGTTTAGGCTGTAATATTCCATCCTTTTTATGATTTACGAAATACTAACGTTTAAAAATAAAAAAATTAACATAAAATATGTTTTCTGAATAAATTGGTGTCCAGGTCTTCAAACTTTAACATATTTCTTTCTTTCTTTTGTTAAAAAAATAAAACTATGAAATATGATGTTTAAGCGGCTTTTTCTTGAGAATAGGAATCAAATCATGGTGGAGTGGGGATTCATAGGACATTGGACTATTTCATTTAATATTATTTGAATTTTCCTTGACAGTCACCATGATGCTAGCAAAAAATTGAAATATTGTTTTTAAAACGCTTTTTGTAATCTGGATGTTACCAATCATTTTTTTTTTACTTTTCTTAAATTATTAACTTTTCGCTTATTTAGTTATCCGAATTTTTATTTGAAAAAACAATATTTACCGCAAAGTGCACTATTTTCCAACTACATTTTTTTTTAATAATATAAAAAATATATAACATGTATTCCCTATGAGTTACAAAAACTCATTTTGGGGTTTAAAATAATTACATTTATTAAAATAAATATTCGTGACAGAACCCATAATTATTATAAACAGAAAAATATTATAGCAAGCAAAATAAAAATCAATACAAATACACTAATATGTTAATTAGAAATTGGTCATTTTATCTTTGAGTAATAAATTATAGCTGTGCGCTGCAATTAGTAACAGAACTTACTAATGCAGTGCCTAGTACCTAATGGAACTTTGTACATTCGTGTTTTAACATGTAGGTAATATGGAACGATTTGTTAGAGTTTCATAATATTATTTTCATTATTTTCATCCTGCGCGTGGCGTTAACACTCAACGCGCGTGACGTTCGCTTTCGTCAATGAAATGGAAAGTGTTACAGTGATAAAACGCTCTGCCTGTGATGTCTAATACGCGATAGAGTGAGGCGGCAGATACAAGGCTAATGCGCCCGAGTGAGAGGACGAACGCGAAAACGATTACTTTAAGAAGCGTGAGATTTTCAGCCATAATGACATAACGAACCTCTTCACATACTCTGTGCTCCTGGTACCAAATCCACTTAATTATCATGATAATTGAAACTTTTAACGTGATAGGTTTATTTTAATATATTATTTAAGTTGATAACGAACATTGTGATTTACGAAATAAAACAAACACACTTTGTTTTTTACTACTTACATTTTTTTTTAAATGCAAACCAATTCGAAATTTCTACTTCTTCTTCAAATTTTATACAAAATAAGAAATTAAAATTAAGAAAGATGTCGCTAATCTAACTAACATGTTTAAGTGGTTTACAAGATATGAAGAAAAGGCAATGAAGGAGGGGGAGAACCACTGATGCATTGGGGATGTTAACTTTGAGCTAATGATAACAAACACTTTAACCCTTTAGGATCTATGCAGAAAGCTACTTAGAAAACGGTGAACGAACGGCTTAACACAAGCGGATATCTTCATCTTTTAATTATGTATATATTAAAATATCTAAATACATAACCATCACGCCATTCCCCGTAGGGGTAGGCAGAGAGGATAGAACGCCATACCACTCTGTCCTGACAGACTTCCTTTGCTTCCTCTACATTCATACATCTTCTCATGCACATACGCCGATTATTCCTACTTTTCACATGACCACTTTCAAGTACTTGACGTACTTGGTCATGCCATGTCTTTCTCGGCCTTCCGCGGCTTCTACATTCAGGCTCACTTGCATTTAAACTTTTTTTAGCCGTTCTTTCATCACTCATTCGCTCCACATGGCCAAACCATCGTAAAAACCCTGTCTTAATTTTGTCGATGATGCTTATCTCAGCCTTGCACTCTGCTCTAATTTCGACATTTGTACACCTATCATACATATAGTCTTACCACTTCGCCTGAGAGATCGCATTTCAACAGCATTCAGTCTACTTTCATCCTTATTTTTCCAGCACCACGCTTCACTACAATACATAAGGGTTGGTACCAGAACTCCGTTGTGTACTGCCAATTTTGCTTCTTTCGATATCTATATCTGATGTGCAAAAAATATGTTTTTTTATTACTACTGCTGCTTTCCCTAATCCGTACTCAATGGTGCATAGAGCACTGCATCTGTACACCAAGTGCAGTGTATATTGATTATTTTATTACATATTTTGAACGGGTGGTGGCCCAGTGTGTAGCGTCGCGGTCTCTGAGTCCAGAGATTGTCGGCGTCGGTTCGAATCCCCACTTCGACACGACTCGATTCCTATTTTCAAGCTCAAGCCGCATTGGCTTTATTGGAAATAGTATTTGCAAATTAAAATATGTGCAAATATCATAAGATTGAATAGATTTCTTTTTCAATTAAAAAAAAAAGATTAAGGTGATCAGTCATAAGCTTCAGTAGATACCAGTCCCAGAACCCGCGACCTTATTCACTGTAGCCAAATATATGCGCTACCACTATGCTACGAGGCGGACAAAGGCGGTGGTTTTTATACTTTATTATTTTATACTTTAAAAATGGTTTGTAAATTGAATGCAACAAAGATAGACGATTTAGCACCGCCTCGTATGGGTTAATAAATAAGCAGGTTATTGCTTTGAAATTTCATTTTCAAACCGTAAAGTGCTTCAGTACGTAAAACCTAAAGCAGAAAACTCTCGACATTTTACAGTAGGTAGTATATAATAATATTTCATATGTGTTACCTTGGACTGGCGCTGAAGCGTAAGACTGATCATAATGCCTTCATGTTACAAATTATCAAAATTCGCTGCACTCGGCATATCAATGCAGTGCTCTACGCACCATTGGGTGCGGATAAGGGTGAGCAGTAGTAATAGTAGTATTTTAAAAGAATTCTGTGGTTTGACTTCACTTTTCTGACTCAGAAGTGAGAGAATGAACACAGCAACACCCTAAATCAACTATCATCAATGATTCGGCCATTCTTGCCAACTTTAAATAGCGTCAGGTTCCTGAATTTTACGATCATACTGCTGACAATTTGAAGGCAGTTCATTTCTTACCTAATGAAGGATAAAAATTAAACAGATCACTTTTCAGTTGTAATTTCCATGTATGGAAGACCTAAGCGGCCAGTCAAGCTGCAAACCCGAAAAAATATTTTCACTGATAGTTCAATGTAATATAAAAATTTAAATAATAATAACTGTAATGTTTTATTTTATTTTATTTAGCTTTTTGTACATACAGTTGTGTACATTGGCGGGCTTATTGCCAGTAGTTGGCAATTTCTTCCAACCAACCTACAAAATAAAGTAGTGCCGGGTATTTAACTTAAACGCACTTTTCAATACATATACTATCACACTCAATGTCAACCTAGGATAGAGGGGAAAACAGGAATAAAGTTTTAAGGAAGATAGGAAATTATTTTCCGCCGCATGTACTGTAAAGGACTTGGAGTAGAAAGAAGAACTATGGGCAAGTATCAGAAATGAATTTCATAAATTCGTGAATTTTTTTTAAAAATTAGAAATTTGAATTTAACAACTTAAAGCTATTAAAAATTGTATTAGATCAGCTAAACTATTAATAACTGTAATTACTTGAGTTATTAAATTTACCTTTTAATTCGCTGCGTAAATGTGTTAAATCCTTTCCGTTACTACTTCTTTCCTTATTCGTACCCAAATGGCGGCCTCCGTAGCGTAATGGCTACGCTGGACTCACGATACGGAGGTTCCGGGTTCGATTCCCGGTGAGAACTAAAAAAAATCAAAAACTGTTCCCCTCTGCGCATAGGGCTGCTCTACATAGGGCTCTGCATTGGTACACCAAGTGCAGTGTATCATGATCATTCTATCACATGAAGGTAAGATGATCAGTTTCACGATTTAGAACCATTCCAAGGTATCACACATGAAATATTAATAAAAAAATCACATATTAGTAAACATTTCATCCGTTTCCATTATAAATTATTGTGTTAGACACAATCGTTCAATCTTATTTCAATTCACACGTTTATTACTTTGAATGTGAATTAAAATTATTGTTTTGGTGTTATGTACAATTGAACAACAATCGCGAATTTCGACGGTCGGCTTATTGTTTTGTATGCAGAAGTAGAGCGCGGGCGACAGCAAGGCACCGGTGGAGGGTGGGGTGGAGAAACCTTGAGACAGTTGTGCTTGGACCACTCTTTCCTGATAGCCTCAAGCAAGAATGGCTTCACTATTATACACTTCAGGCAAAACAACACCACCAAATAAAAAGACACCTCATACTCCATTCTCCTTCATCATAATAATGGATAAATACAATGTAGACGAGTCAATATACCTAAATATTTTGTGCATGGAGTAGGTTGTACCTATTAACTGCACAGATAACGGATAATGTTATATTATAAATAATGTTATATAAAAGATTAAACTCGGAAAACATTATTGACAATTATCCCGGATTTCTAATTAATAATTAACAACAAAGCAATCAAATACAATTTTAAGAATGAACGAAAAATGAAGATCAGGTGATTTTGTACAAAATGGCTTCTTTAAAAACTATTTAATTATGCTGAAAAAAATATACAGTTATTTTTATATTTTGAAAATTTTTTCAAATTTTTTGTTTACAAAGTTTAATAATAAAAAACATATAAACATTAAAATAAATAAACAAATAATATTGATCGTACCAAAGTACCTGCAATTTTCTAAGTATCGTTTTATACACGTAAAACTAGGATTTGGAAATAAAAATTAATTATCACCAAAATATCAGTTTTTGTTTAGCGTAAAAAAGCATATTTAAGTATTTCTCAAGATCCAACCCCTATAAAAATACGAGATCACAAAAAATGCTTAGTAAAATAGCAACTCTATTACAGAAAAATCAATTTACTGAAGTGTCTTTAATGCAATTTAAAACGTTATTTTTACTTGACTTATAATTGATACCTACTTCTGGGTTGAGACGTTGAATGGTGTGTATTATACAGGCAAGGAATTACTACTACTCACCCTTATCCGCACTCAATGGTGCATAGGGCACTTGGTACACCATGTGTAATGTCTTGATAATTTATTACGTGAAGACAAGATGATCAGTCATACGCCCCAGCGCCAGTCCAAGGTATCTCATAACAATTAGTACACCCGGACTCTTGTAAGAAATAATAGGTAATTATTGTACATGGCTGTTGATTGCAGGAATGTTATTATCGCACCGTTTCAATGGCGCTGCATTTGAGTTGTTACATATCCTTTCACTGGTGGCTGTGTTACTCATGCGAGTGATTTAAGAGCGTGCATTCCTCGCATTGTTTTGCTTAAGGGATTTTCCCGCGCGGAAGCCCGCGTTTCCCGTTCCGGTGACGCGCGATTCGCTGTGACGTTTTCGGACGAATTTTCCGTCTGGCGGCAGAAAACCTTCGCGCCTCGGGTCCGCTGGCGGCGGCCCGCCAGCCCGCGCCAGTCTCCGCCCAGCCGCCGCCGCGACAGCCGCCTGCCGACCTCCGCCTCCCGGTGCCGCTATGTGCTCGTCGGTCGATTGATGGCCAAATTCTGGGATCCATCGAAAGACGAGGTTCTGTCAGTGATGTAATCAAACAAGTGCCTTTTCGTAACATTTCAACGAAGTAAGTCCAAAGACATGTTTTTATTTTAAAAATTCACGATGCTCGCTACCAGTCATATGTCAAATACTTTTTTGTGAGCGCTCTCGGAGCTGTTTAGATTAGTTTTATTTTTAACAAGATGAAGTATAACATTTCCCTCATTTTTACGTCATCAATTAAGATATAATTATGTTACTTAGTATATTTGACTCTTCGCGTAAACAATGATTATACATCGTACTAGAGTCTATATCTGTGTATTCTGGTAAAATTACATGTTGGCCAAGATTGTTTCCTTTACAAATGACAAATTTTTAACATGTTTTCGTAAATCCGGTAAAGGCATAGAGAACCCAAAAACGTGTTTATAAAATTGACGCGGAGCAATTTCATTAGCAGGCATTAAGAAAGTCGCTCTCACTTTGTATTTCATTTATATATCGTTTTATATGAGCCTCATTCGCGATATTCCTAATTTTGATAAGAGAGAAATTATTAGTAGATTTAAAAAAAAAAACGAGGATATTGACTCGTGATAATATGTGTATGTACGAGTGTTATAATTTCCTTAGTATAGAGAAATAGAAAAGGTTACAATAGCGATATTTAAATTCATTCAAATCAAAATTAAATCTATGAAAGGTCTTCTACAACGTTAACACCTTCACTGCCGACTGCATAATTAAGAAACTAAGGTGACTCAATAATCAATAATAAACATTCTGTCAACGCCCAAAGAATCTTGTTTCGCGTTGAACTTTATTTTTACTAGTAGTAACATTCTTACACTTTTTCTCAATAACCATAAAAAATGACAATGTTTCAATATTTGAGAATTTTTTTATTTTGTAACAACAAGCATATTTTTTATTTTCCTAAATCAACAATAAATACTAAATACGATGAGGCAAAATTACGTTATTTGAAATGTCAAGACGACTAACTTAATAAAAATTGACCTTTAAACTAGTTTAGCAGTTTCCATAAACGTTTTCTGCTCGACGTGTTATTTTTGTGGATTTATTTCATTTGTTTTTTTTTTATGTACTAATTGAATAAATTGAAACGCTATAAAGTTTAAACCACAAATTACACACAACATAGAGTAAAACTACCATCAAAACTACACGTTAGCTTTCAAATAGAAAATAATAATATGTAAGATTAAAACATTAAACATCGAGCATTTCTTTTATACAATGAACATCTTCGGAAACCTTTTTAGTAAAAGAGAATTATATTTACATTTTGCACCTACTCAGGTTCAAAAAAATTGTAGGATTTATAATAATACTTTATGATAAAAGCTAATATTTTAAATAAATAGCTAAAAATCGTTTTGTAATAAATGCAGGCAAGTCTTTCGTTTTATTAACTACGTGATCATCAACATACAATATCCGCTCCCTATGCGGAGCATATGGATTCCATAAATTACGTAATACTTCGCTTTATTTATTTACTGTGCGTTGTTTCACTGTTTAAATCGCCTTTTTTATTTTTTTATTTTTTTATTATTTAACGCCCATAGGGCTTTTACATAAACATTTTTAAATGTTACACAGTAGGTGGCCAAATTGGAAATAAAAACGAAAAAGAAAAGACATACGAATATTCAATTTGGCAAGAAAACTCATGCTAAGAAAAAATACAATTTGATATTAATTGGAGCAAGTTACAAATGGTTCATTAAAAAATACAATAAGATAATAATACAAGAAGATACTAATAAATAGCAACTTTTATCATGAAACGTCCAGTAAACATTTTAACCGTCAACTGTTATAGATTTAGTTAACAATATTAGCTGCTTAATCAATCTTGTCCAATGTTAATGTTCTCCTTACCGGAAAAAGATAATATCGACAATGCGACATATCGCAAATAACCGGTAGCAAACGAGTTAAATTTTACGCGATGTGATATTTAACCCTTAACTAGCTTTGTTTTCAAATATTCTGTCTTCATTGTGTACGGGTTAACTTGGACCATAAAATTTAACGCATCACACTAACCAACTTTTTTTTTAAATTAATATATTTTTGACGATTCATAATTTAAAAAAAAAAAAAGATTGACAATCAAACAGAAAGTGTCGTATTGTTCCGAATTATGTGTGGTTTTTCAAGTAAAAATATTTCATACGTAAGACCTTGAAATGGCTCGAAGCGTAAGACGGATTTATCTTGCCTTCCCATTAACAAGTTTACACAATTCACAGCACGTGATGGTTCCACTTGCAGTACCCTACGCCACCATTGATGGTGGATAGAGGAAATGTAGTTAGAAAGCATTATTATAGGATTTCAGACCGACAGAATTTGCTAGGGTGTAGATCTACATTTATGACCAAAAAAATTATGCTGTATATTTCCAAATTGAATTTTGCATACCAGCTTAGGGTTAAAACACTTAGTGTGTTGGGTAAAATGTCTGTGTATTGGATCACGTCCCACACCTCGAGACAGAAATCAGTATGCTAAAACATTTTTTTCGCTCTACAACGTGCTGAATACAGAAAAATGTCATTTTACTGCCGACTTAAACAATAACAAACGAAAAACACGAAACTGTCTCGTCGCGCGTCGGTCGGCTCGATCACAATTTTTTCAGCGCTAATGTATTGAGATTTTTATGAATCAATCATTCCCCCGAACTATAGATGTTCTGATACTGACTCAACACTTGATTTTATAGTAGTTGAAAAAACAACGATAATGCAAATATTATTTTACTACGTTCTAGATTTAATTTTTTGACGTGATAACGTCTAATCAAATCGATGAACGCCGGCTGCACACACGAAAAAGCAATGTAAACATATTTTAGGTGTCTACGTCTTATATATCCTATTCATGAAAGAGTATATTTAATTTATACTTAAAATTTTAACTTCTGCAATCCGCAACTCGAAATCATCGCACACTTAGGAATTTCAATCTTTATCAAGGTTTTATATTGCGGATTCATTTAATTATTTACGAATATGTGAATTACATGCGTTTACGATAGGAGTTGTAAAATAATATACGGAAAAGTAATGCACAAAGATTTCTGTGACAAAACACACGTCTTGTAGGTCAATTATTATTTTTAATTGATTAGTGTCCTTTTTTTAATAAGCAAATTTATAAAATCAAACATAACCTTCCAAATCAACTATAATTTTTTTTTTTGTTTAACTGACTAATAAACTAACTAACTAACTAACCATCACGCCATTTTCCAATTGTATTTCACAATTGTAAACAAAAAGAGATATATTATGATGTATTTCTTTACAGCGTAAAACTATTTGTAAATAAAGCAAGTAATGAGTAAATGCGGAAATTATAATGCAATGAACGAAAATTTCCCACAATATAACACAGCACTCTTTGAAATGAAGTATTAACCACGGCATAGTATAATTTTTCGTTTGTATTCAATTAAATGAGAACTGTCTCAATTTATATTACCGATTATCCTCTTAAATGAATAATTCGCTTCACTATGCCGAGATAATCCTTAATAGCGAACAGCAGCATAGAAAAGCGAAATGTTATTCAACAATAAAAATAAAAAATAAGTAAAAAACAAATCAAATTAAACCAAAGGTTTTTGAGCCTGTGGATAAAAATCCAAGATTTAACACGAGCAATCGATTAATAGGAATTGATTTACTTGCATTCTATTGACAAACTTACTGGGAAATTTGTAATAAAATGCGTATATTGATTATTTTAGGGAAAAGGAAAAAAAAAAAAAAAGTTTATAATGTACAAAACAAGGTTTTTTTAAACCCTTTTATAGACGGGACCATTTTTTTGCATTTTTAATGAAAACTTTTATTAAAGCCGATTAAGTCTATGGAGTAAGGATAAACTATTTTTAAAAATCCTTATGATTTGTTATAAGCTCCAGAGGGAGGTCAATTAAAATGCTACCTAACGTTAGGAACGGCCAACATATCTACCACTTATTACTTGTTGTTGAGATTATCTACTGACATTTCTTGGTGAATTGCATTTTAATAAATAAAACACCCTTTAAAATTAAGGTGTTTTTTTTATTTTTATTTGTTGTAAAAAATTAATTTTTCTCAAATAAAATAAAATATAACAAACCTTTTTTAGTTGTTATTGAAAATCCATTGAAAAATTTCAAAAAATGATATACAAAACGTATTTTCCCCCATAATATGTTGTTTAAAAAAATAAAAAATTTAATGTTTAACTGATATAAGGTTTCTTTTTTGGGTTTTTTTTGCGGGAATTTTGACAACCCTTTCCAGTACCGGTATATTTGGTTGCCTGGATTTAAAATTTTTAAAGGAAATTTTTTTTTTTCCGCCCTGTTGATTTTTTCTCCCCTTTGCATTTTTTGGGACTATTGGGGTTTGTATATTCCCCTGAAACCCCCAATTTTTAAATTGTCGGCAAGCAAGCTTCCCAAAAATTTAAAAGAACATTTGGTTTTTCCTTTTTTTTTCTTTCATGGTTTCTGATATTAAAATTTAGCTATTTAACAATTAAATTTGGCCCCGATGAAATAATAAAAAAAATTTCTTTTACCATCGTCTACTTAGACTTCCTTTTTATATATAATTTAAAATTTCCCTTTTTTGTCAATGGTCCCTGTTTTTCCTGCCTTGTTCTCAAAGGGGTGGGTTTAAATTAATAAAAAAAAGTATTCAAAATAATTTGAAATCAAATAAATAATATTGGAAAAGTAAATAAAAATCTATAAGCACAAAAAAAAATCAAGAAAATTTTGGGGGGTTTTTTTCGGGTTTTTTTCTTAAAAACTTTTCCCCCTATGTTCCTTTCAGATTTAAATTTTGTTTTAAAAAATTAAAAAAAATCTATTTATTTTGAAAAAAATTTTTTTGGTTTTCAATTTAAAAAACGTGAAAATTTTTATTAGAAAACCCTTTTAATCTGTCAAAAATTTTAACATTGGGGTTTAAAATTTTTAAAAAAAATTTGAAACTTCGAGAAAATTTAAATATATTTTTTGAATTTATTTTCTTTCTATGATCTTTAAAAAATATTATCTTCCCGTTTTCCCCCTGAAGAGGGTTTTGGAATCAAAAAAAGGAGAAAAGTCGAGACACGCCCAAACAACGCAAAGTTCCGGCGGGGTGGGGTTTTGGCATTGTTTTTTTAATACACTTGTAGGTCTTATTAAAAAAAGAAGCACGAAGATTCCGAAAAATCATACATGCACGGGTCGACTGGGGGCAGCCCCGCCCACCACCGAAAAAAGGTATGGGCTTTTTTATGGGTTTTTTTAGGGTTACGTAATTTTTACAATATAACGTTCCTTACGGGAGCGTTCATGTTTTTTTCCATGATCAAAAAAGGACATTTTTTTTTTGTGGACGGGTTTTGGCTATTATTAGAAAAAAACTTTCTTTGAATTTTTTATTTTAGGTTTGGGAAAAATATAAATAAACACTTAAGGGGAAATTTTCCCCTCCTTTTTTTTAAATTTTTTCCCGTACGGTTTTTACAGGTTTACTTACAGGGGGGTTTTTCGGAATTTTTCTGAACGTCCGGTCGGTGGCGGTTTTTTAAAGAATTGAAACGCTTTTCGGGCGGATTTGGGAGGTTTTGACGGATTAAGTTCGTTCATTTCAATAAAAAGGTATTAAAAAATTTAAAGGTGGGCAAATTAAGTGCCTATTTTTTTTTTTGCGCCCGCTTCACCACGCCACGGTTTCAATTTTTTGTCCAAAAAGTGCTTTTATTTGACCATGTTTTTGGGTTTTTTTTTACCTAAAGAAACAAGTGCACACCAAACTAATTTTTTTTCATGTTTCGGCTTTTTTGTCTTATTGATTTCTACGAAATCTATCTTCCTAAAGTAGTGAAGAGGCTCTAGCCCCCTGGTCGGGGGTCACGGGTCGCTCTTCACCGTGACACTAGAGCCTAGAGCCTAGAGTCAACCGGCGGATGCAAGTCAGTCCAAGATAAAATCTTACAATGTTCAATTGCATTCAACTTTTCCAAAAATTTTTTTTTTGCGATTACGATATAATTAACCCTTTTTAAATTTAAAATGTTGAGGTTTGTCGAATGATATAAGTAAAGTTTTTTTTATGTTTTACTTAATTTTAAGGCTGTTTGTTTACATCTTAAAAATTAAATAGTTTTTTTATTTCAAACATATTAAAAAAACATTACCCAAAAATTGGCTTTTTTGGGTGTTTTTTAAATTTTCTCATGAAAAAAAAAAGGGTATGTTTATGCGATTTATGTCTGCAAATATTGTGCTTTGTTGCGGTTATCTTTTTTAATTTTAGCGTTTATTTAAAAAACTAAAAAACTCGTTTTTAAACCCCCCGTTTTTATCACGGAGGAAAATGATATGCTTAATTAATTGGGGTTTTTTTTATTTTTCTTTTTCGAAAAAAATTTAAAAAGAAATTTAAATAAATTATTTTTTTTTTTAAAACAATTGTTCCCCTCCGTTTTTAAAGAATAAAAAATAAAATTTTACCCCTACTCCGGCATGGGATAAACCCAATTTTTTGTACAAGTATTTAAACCACCCAAAATTTTGAATGTTTTTCAGATTCCAAAAATACGTAAAAGTTAATTTTCCTAAAGATTCTTGAACGACCGTAAAATAAGTATTTCCATTAAATACGTGCAAATTTTAAATAAAACCCGTAAATAATTTAAAGGGCTTAGCCTTACACGGGTTTGTCCCCAAACTTGGCTGCGTTGTTAAAGATGTCGTTATTCCACCAATTCAGATCATTTTTTCTTACGCGCATTTTTACAATAAAAAAAGGGGGGAGTTTCCGGGGCCCTATTTTTGACAAATTGGTCGATTCAAAAATTTTTGCAAGGGAGTTTATGTCAAATTTTACATTTTTATTCAACAAAGCTTTCTAAACGTTCTTTAAAAATTTTTAGGGTTTAATAAATATTCTTCTTGTTTTTTAACCCTTTGAAAATTTTTTTGAGCAGAATCTGAATTGTGCTCCTCTATCCTTTCCCTTTATTTTTCTTTTCTTTAAACAATTTTTTAAAAAAAAAATTGAGTCTTGTCTTGTAAAGTAAAGGATGTTTTAAAAACAGTATATTTTATTTTTGCCAAAGAATTGGTTTTTATGAAATTATAAAACTTTTTAGACTAATCTTTTTTTTTAAATTAAAAAAAAACAGTTTACACGAAATTTTTTTCTTTCGATAGTAAATAAATAAATAATAAAAAAAAATAGTAAATTAAAAATTAAAAAAAAAAATAAACCCGCTTTTTAAGCAAACTTTTGATTTCTATTCAAGACACGTTGGGAAAATTAAAACCATTGTTTATTTTGTTGCTTAACTTTCCCCGAATTTTTTTTTAAAATTTATTGTATTTTCCCAAAATTCTTTAATAAAATTTTTTCAGGAATTAAAGTATTCGATCACGTAAAAAGATAACTATTCTTACCAATATGAAATTTTGCACTAACAGTATAAAAATTGGGAATGTTTTTTAATTTTAAAATCATTTTGTTGTGAAAATTCAAAAGAAAGTCCACAAAAAAGCCCAGTTGCTTCTCATTTTTCCCCTGTTTGTTCAGTAACCCCTTTCCACGTTTTTACATGCAAAAACTTTTGTAAAAAACTTTTAACTTACAACCCCGTGAAAAAATTTTTTTGTTTACCTTTTCGACGAAGCTAACCGATTTGAAAAAATTACCATTAAACGAAGAACTACACAGTTTTTTTTTTAACCAAATAGAAAAATCAAACAAAAATTCTGTACAGATTTTAATACGTTTTATTAAATTTTAAGAAATTAAAAGGCCTGCAATTTTACTGCATTGAAAAAATCTCCATTTTAAAATAAGAAAGTAACCTTAAAAAAGTATATTTAAAAAGTTACATTTAATCCTAAATTTAATTCCAAATATTTAGTTTTTTATACAAGACTTTCAGTTCTTATGAAATTATTTTTTTTGATCAAATTTTTGCACGGTAGGGATTTCTCATTACGAAGTCAGTAAAATGCTACACTATAACTCTATCCCCTTTTCCCCACCAATGTGCATGGGCACTGCTTTTTTACTCGAGTCTGTGAATTAGGGATTTTTTACATGAAAGAAAAAAGATCATCTTATTCTTCAGCCCATTCCAAGTCACTAAAAATTACCCAAATAAAATATCGTATGTTCTAAAAAAGTTTTTCGATATCGCCCCTTTTTTTGTAACCTGAATAAAAAAGCTTTAAAATGTACCCATATAGTTATATTATATAATATTTTTTAAGGGGGGTAATAAAGCAGTTATTAATTTTTTATAGCGTAAAAAAATTTAATTCCGAACATTCGATTTAAACTATTACCCAAATAGAAAATTTGATTATTTTTATTGATACTATTGCTAACATTAATCTGCTAAAATGTAAGGGCATTCTAATCACCATTCGCTGAAAAAACGAATTAAAACTGGCAAACGAATTAAACCTTTTATCAAGAATCCTTGATTTTTTTATGACGCCCTACATTTTGAAATTTTGGTTTTTAACAAAATTTAGTAATTTTTTTTATAATAAAATATTTTTGGAAAAAAATAAACACCTCGAAAAAAAAGTACGAAATTTTTTTTAAAAAAAAATTTTCAGTTTTAAGAAATGTTATCCCCTCGCCATTTGGAGCTTTTATTTCCCCAAACGCCTCCCCGCCAACGATCGGGCCCCGTTTCCCGGGGATCCCCCCAAGCGGTCCACGTCTCGCATCTGCGCAAACTGCCCAGGATTTTCAAAAGTGGCGTCCCGGCGCTAGAACTCATGCCTTTAAAAAGGGAAGCATGTTTTAAGCTCCGGAGGATACGTGTATATGGCCCTTTCACCGAAAACGTAGTTTTAAAAGGGTTTGCTGCATCCCTTGCCCCACCTCTGTGTTCCTTTAAGTCAAAACACCGTAATTTTTATTCTTCTAAGGACACCTATTTCAAAACAAAATCTCTTTTTGGCCTTGGGGGTCTGATTCCAGCCTACAGTAAAATTTAAAATTTTTGGGCATTTGTTTTTACCAGGAATTTTTTGGTAGGGTTTAAAAATTAGTTTTAAAATTTTTTTCCGGCATGTTTATTTCAACACTCGGAGATCATAGTTTTTATCTTTAAGTATGCAGATTTCGGCATTAAAAGCCCAAATTTTTTTTCGGTTTGCCCCGAACCCCCGGGTTCTTAAATGGAATTTGCGTTTTATTTTATTTAAGTCAAGTTTTCACATCGGGGCAAAATTATTACCCGAATTTTTTTGTATATTTCGAAAAAAAACAAGGGGCCCCGAGAGTAAAGCTAAGACGTGGGCTGAGGTTTCGAGTTCCGGAGGTTTTACGGAGATCGGGTTCGATCCCCCCGAGAAAACAAAACAAAAGGATTTTTTTTCAACCTGGGGGTTTTTTAACGTTGTTCCCCTTTGTTATTGGGCGCCTGGCCCGTTGAAGTGGGTCAAAAAATACAAAATATGTATTTTAACAAAAAAACATTTAATTTAAGTTTTTAAAGTTAATAGAGCTTTTAATTTAATTTTTTAAAGGATGGGGGATTTTATGAGTTATGAGAATTAAAAATTTCCCCAAAATTTCTTTTTTACATAATTAAAATTTGGTGGTTTCTTACATTTAAGCAGATTCCCTTTTGTAGTTGTTTTTTCAATGAAAAAAAAATTTTTTTTTTACATAAATTTTTAAAAAATGTTTGTAAAAAATTATGGGTTTAATCAGCAGGATTCATTAAAATTGAAGAAGTATTTCAACAATTTTTTAAGGAAAAAAATATTTAACGTATAATCCAATTCGGGTGGATTTTCTTGAGTGAACTGGTGGTATAGTTTCATATTTTTTGTGAGTCAAAAAAAAATTATTTTTTTCAAA